>SRQH01000291.1:0-32103 GCA_018360345.1 Claviceps sp. LM84 group G4 | reverse complement strand
GGATAGGTTACATGCAGTATAGGTACAATGTTTAGGTTGGTGTGTAGGTAGGTGTGTACGTACCTACGTACCTTAGGTACCTACATTTATTTAAAATACACTACCTAGGCTTACCCAAGTTCTCTCTCACTACATAAGACCACGTAACTGGCGTCGCAGACCCCCCTTCAGTTTTGCCTATTTTTGGCGCGCACTGGCACAGCTTCGCGTCACGGCATTTTTTTCTTCTTTGGGAGAATTCTACAGTAGGGCCCGTAGGGGGTGATGAAATTGAATCGCCTCACCGAGTAAATCTTCTCTTCTCTTCCCTTCTACTGAGTCTCCTCTTCCTCAAGAAACGCATTCAAGATTTGTCACCTCCCCTGCATGATGCATCAAGCAATACCCTCTCCTCCTAACACAGAGTTCCGGCCACCCAGGGCCAGCGCATCCTTTTTACCTGTAGGTACCTTAGATAGGTAGGTAGGTACTTCATCCATCCGACTTCTATCCTTCAGTAACCCCACCCCGAAATTTTGTTCCCTGGTATCGGGTAACGCGCATAGTAAACGAGTAGTAAGACCGTTACATGACAAACTTCAAAGGCAACATTGAGAGAACGGGAGCGACGCGGCCTGGCAGCCTAACGGGAGTGGACGGTCGCGGATCACACGAAAAAACCACGCACGGCGGCTTTGCCTCGTGGCCTCTTCAGCAGAGATCATAGGTATGTTCATCGGCGCACGGTACAAGTAGGAGCGGCAAGTCGTCGTCGCTGCATGCCATGCAATGTCTTTATTCGGGCCGTCTCAACACACGTTTTGTGTCGAAGGAGGTTGTCAAAAACTGCATGCACTATATGGCCCTTTAAACATTTGGCTGCGGAATTGGTCAATATCGTCCTCATCCGCGGGATATCACGATGTACATATGTCAACTTGTGCGAATTCAATCCGTCATCAATGCGTGGCAGATGCCATTCAAGTTTTCAACTGAAAGGACTGCGATATTGGCGCAGACGTCTTGATCTCGCTAAAAGCACTGCGTTAACGTGTGGCAGATTCATATCTCTTCTAAGAGTACAACGACGTCGTCCAAGTTCTCTCCCACTACTGAATCACTCACTCTACCTTCTGAGCCTTGGCCGTCCCATTCACCTCTGGCTTCGGATCCCAAACCGCTTCCACCACACTCATCCTGCACCCTGGGCTTCTTGAAACTCCCTATGGCCAGAATTAGCTACCTATCCTCAAGCAGTTCTAGCCCTTGCGGTCGGCTGTGCTGGGCGTACCTTGAACACGAAGCCCTCGTGAGCTGCCCTAAATAGTTCCTTAAATTGCTCCTCGTCACGCTCTTGTGCGTTGAGCAGGGTCAGCATGATCAGATCCATACCCCTGATGAGCTTCTCGTCCCATGGCTTTTCGGATCCGGGCTCACGCAGGCAGTGGTCGTTGATGATGATGCGTGCTCCGGGTTTCAGTGCGGGAATCAGGTTCTTGATGATATTGACGGCGTAGGGCGTTGAGTAATTGTGGATGATCCATCGGAAGTAGTACACTGGGAGTTATAGTTAGCATTTCCTTCACCCGTGACTTTTTTCTTCTCATCTTCATCGCTGTTTTCCCGTTCACAGTTCTTTCTCTTCTCCATTTGCCGTCTTCTTGTGCGTAAATAACATACCATCTGCCCCCTTGACGGGCTGCTCATGAAAAAAGTCATGCGCTTGCAGTTGTACCCGCTGCGCGATAGACGCGTCGTCGCTAATCGGTTTCGGTGCACTTTCCACCGTCTTGGGTAAATCCTGCACGACAAACGCCATATTCTTCCACTTCTTGGCTAAATCAACAGACACAAAGCCATGGCTTCCCCCAATGTCGACCAGTGTCCCTCCTGCGTTGTCCACGTCAGACAGGTCATAGTTGTCGACAAAGTGGCTGACCTCGTAGCCTTCGCCGCCGGTCAGACTAGCCATGGCTCCGGCCATTCGCTTTGCTCGGACCGGATCCTTCCCAAAGGTCACGAACATGGGTTCCTCGTTGACGGTGTTGAAAGCAAAGTTGAAGCCGGTCGTCGTGAGGGAGGTGGATTCGGGGTAGCTCCTGAGAGACTTGAGCACATTTGCGCCCGCGGGGAAGACATCTTCCGATATGAAGCCTACCCAGTCCTGCAGGACTTTGTCCTCGGCCAGTAAGCGGGACGCGGCAGTGTGAGTAATGAGTCCTGGCTTTGGTTCACAAAAGATGTCAATGGTCATTGCATGACGCAAGACTTGTGAAAGGCTCGTCGCACTCAGATCCGATTTGGTTTGTAGTTCTGAAAGAGGAATCGGGTGTTCGATGGGTACCATCTTAGCTGAGAGTTCGTTAGCACATGATAGTCGTGATTAATGTATTGCAAGCTCTTTGAAGTGTAAGATATCACCAAGGTATGCGATACAATTTTGGTAGGGACAGCATAAACTTGTAGTAGGAAAGAGAAACGTACCGATGCCAAAGTTGTTGATGATCTGAATACTGAGCGTGTCCAAGTACTACACGGAAAGTTATTCACATGCTCACCTCATCCATTTCGCTACAACACATGGCTCGACATACATTCCAGACCCCCCATCTTACGGTCTCCCGCGGTCCTCTGGCCAAGCGACCTAGTTCAAGCGCGTCATGAACAATCTGCTGGCGACTCTGCTGCACATCCGCCGGCAGACTTGGGAAGTCACCTGGCGCATTGACCTCAAACCCCGGCTGCGGAAGATTGTTCTCTCTCAGATAAGCGTCTACTTTGTCTGCGTCTGCAGAAATCCTCCTGGCCAGAGCTACGAGACGCGAAATGTCGCCGTCACCGTTGACCTTGGTAATCGGGTCAGCATCCTGTGTGGACATGAGTGACGAGGGTGTGGTTCGTCCCGCTGGGGGCCCCGGTCGACGTCGTACATACCCCTGAGGGAACCTGGAACTTTCCCATTGCTTTGGACACCTATAAAAAGTAGACAGGAGTTGAGGACCTCAGCTTGCGCAGTAGAACAGCCTAATCCCGGGGATATAAAGCGGTTAGCGACAAGATGTAGAAGAATCTCTCCCAGCATGAAAGCAAATGGCAATGCGTGCCCGAGTGCGCCCATTCGTATTAGCCGATCGTCCAAGGTCGACCAGCAACAGTGAACACGACAGCTACCTAGGTAGTTACTGACTGGCACATCCATTCCCTTGTGAGAGGCCCAGTCGCACTGGTTGGGCCTGACCGAAAAAGAAAAAAAGCCGTCGCGGCTGACCCAAGCTGTCGGGTCGGAGGACGTAGGACCAATGCAACCCCCCTGCCTGTTTGCCTGCCTTGTCGTGCTTATGATCGGAATGATGGAGGGGTGGGAGGGATATGTAGATGTGATGTGAGTTGTGACCCAACCAGCCGGGTCCCCCACGTGGGACCGCGTTTGCACTCTACCTAGATAAGACAAGACAAGACAAGACAAGACAAGACAAGACATGGAGACGAGAAAAGAGACAGGACAAGGGACAAGGAGGAGAGAGACGACTTGAGTGATGGGAAGAGGAACGATGCATCTGTTGAGGGATTGTGAAGCATAGTTGGAATCGAAGTAGCAAGTGCCCAAAACAACAACGTCTCCGGAGTGAAGTCATGCAGCTCGCAAAAGTGCGCACTTACGGGTGAAAGTCTCGGTCCTCGGACAGTGCAACTGGTGTGCCAACGCTGGACTTTTGTTTCTTCGTGCTTTCGAAGTTCTTGTTTTTTTGCTCAAACAGGACAAGCCGAGTGCGATTCGCCCAACGAGTTCAAAAACAGTTGTGTGAAGATGACCGTCGATGGCCTTGGACTGATTGAATACGTAGTTGAAGCAACGGGTGATTTGGAAAGACTGTACACAACGGTTGCTCCTTCACAGGAAAGCGGACAGACAGCGGGCAGGTATGTAGTTGGCGAACAGCTGGCAAGCAGTCAGTTCAGCAAGCGGCGAGTTATCACGTATTTAGAAACCACGCACATGGATACATACAGTACCTACCTAGTACCTACACCACGAAGTCGAAGTCGGAAGGACTGAAGGACCCCCGCAAACGCTTTCCGCCCGCCTTCGCCCCAGAGTAAAGACTCGTAAAGAGGATTGTGCTTGTAATAAGCGTCATCTTACACCGGAGTCCGGACCCATAGCCTATACCTAGGTATAGGAAGCGAGGGGTGGTGGAATCATGAATGTATACGGAGTAGGTAGAAGCACGCTTCTTGTCGGGGCGGTGTTTTCTCACACCAAGGCGCCACTGTCCACATAAGTAAGCTTCTAAGTTCTGACAGGTGGAAAGACATGACAATCGAGAATGGATTTTATCCAGATTATAGCCCGACATGCTAGGTATGCTTGTTCTGCTTGAGGAGATGTATAACTTGGCGTTTCGCGACGCGGACTGAATTTCACTAGCTCGGAACTTGGTGCTTTGTGGCTGGTTGGATTGAGCGAGCATTGGATATGTGGGCGGGAGGGCGTTTGTCTGCCCGGAGTTGGCGATGGGATATGCTTGCAAACGCGCAGTTTACTACATAATATACGGAGTACGGAGTACGGAGTACATACCAGTTACTACCAGATCCTAATTCAGCCATTGGCGATCCAATACGACAATATGTACTGTGTTGGTACTCTGTAGTACCTGTCTGTACCTCGTTGTGTACGGGCCCTATCGTACAAGGTACCTAATGTATGTACATTGTACATACATACCGGGGTCCGGTACCTAGGTGTATGCCACTCTTTCTTTTCTCCGGGCCTCGCCTGATAAAAAGAGAGAGAGAGACAACTTACAAGATGCATCATGCAAGTTGCAACTACTTTATCTTAGGTACCTCATACAAGGGCATATGTACAAACTGGGTTGCCTGCTGCGGAGTAGTAAGTACAGATCCGTCCACTCGGGAAATGCTATGTATATACATACATATGTACCTAGGTAGGTACCTTAGGTACCTACTGCGCTGGAATGCGTCGAGAATTCATGTGCGATACAAGGTACCTTTTACTGGCACGCGTGCATCCAGTTCATGATACACGACCAGACCAACACATTCCAGCAAAGCCAGAATCTCCAAACACAAGCCTCCCCACGTCACGCGGCTCATATATCATAACAAACGCCTCCACGGCATGCAATCGCAGTCGCATATCGTTTCCTCCGGTTCCTCTCCCGAGTGGGTGGCGCAGCAAATCTACCTATCGTTGGTAAGTTATCCCTAAAAGAGCCCAGCCGTAAACCCGATTTTTGGTGAAATGGTGGTCCTTCTGTCGAGGTTCGAGTCTTCCACGCTCCTTCCTGTTCCTGTTGTCCGTGGACGTACCTACCGTCTATGTACCTGGTAGCGTACCGTACATGTACAGGGGCCTTCAGGAATCAATCAGTACTCCGTAGGTTTGCGCCAATAGGTACCTACCTCCTCCATGCCATTATTCTGGCAAAGCCGCGTAACTTCCTCAGTGTGAAATTATGAATGCATACGCATCCTCGCTTCCCGACGGAAGGAAATACATAGGGAGCCGGAACAAACAAATGCGAATGTGTTTCGTGCAATGTTTCAAGTGGGAGAAACTGCCGCACTGTTCCAATCACCCAATTCCGCTGGATCTGGACAGGTACCTAACCGTTCACGATCGGCCCCATATGACCGGAGCTGGAATCTGGTGGAGGTACCTAATGTACATAAGTACACCGTTCACAACATTGACAAATCCAAAAGACAAAAGAACGTTACACGTTCATCAAGATGAAGAGGTATTGTTCCGTGATCCGTCGAGACTCAATGCTTAGGTCTACTCCGTAAGGTATTTCTCGCTTAAGCTACGGAGGAATGCCACGGGATGACGTCTACCTACCTGGTACTTGAGACTACGGTCGGTACCCTACAAGGCCCCCGGACAACCCTATATCCAACCTAAACGTCCTGAGGTTACCCAGGTATCTAAATTGTATGCGTTTGCTCCGAATTATGCGCATACATTCGAAGCATATCAGATCCGAGCATCTATATATGTATACATACTATACAAAATATATGTACACAACCCAGCCCCGGGTGCCGTTCAGCCGGGTCTTGCATCTACAAAGGCCCAGGCTCCAGCTTCATCGTTCATTCTCGGAGTCTCGGACCTGCCTTGTCGCGCCCGCCGGCCCGAAGCACGTGAACTAAGCTCCGTCGCAACCTTTTGTTTGACGCAAGGTCTCACGTGCTGGATGGTCGATGAGACATGAACAGGAAGGAGCCAGAGATGATCTAGAAAAAAGTGACACCCTTGATGGCTGTTTCACTAAGTAGATCCAAAGTACTATACTATTAGTTCAGCTTTACTAACTATGTATTTATATCCTCGCCCGTTTCTGTGTCCAAGCTGCATGCCCTATTAGGTAGGTCGGCATATATACGTCAGAGAACTATCATCTGGTATCTTCATAGCACCGATTGATCAGGTAGCTTTGTGCGCGCTATGCTGGATCTATATAGCGGTACATAGGTACGTACTGTACCTAGGTTGCCTCCCGTCGCAAAACTCCTATGTAGGTAGGTATCTGGATGCTTGCCCTTTATTTTATATGGAATTCTCACACACTGGCGGGCGGTAATACTAATACTGAGACCATGTTTTAAAGACGAGATAAGGATGTCGATGAGACAACAGAACGTATAGTATGTAGGCCGTTCATGTCCGTTCCCCCCCGTAAATAGTACACCCTCGCCAGTACATATGCACATTCACATAAAACTAATGGTACCCCCCCGCCGGCTTCTGCGCATAAGTCACATGCAACGGCATATACATCAACGCATTATTATCATGATACGCCTGCCGTACCTCCATCAGCAACATCTCCACCTGCTCGCGATGCCATCTGAGACCACGCGTCAGCGGCCCCATCGCAATTGCCTGCAACCCATCCAGCAAAATCGTCCGCCAGTACAAGCCCACCGTCTTCAGCAACTTGTTCTTCGGCCACGTCCCAATCGGCACGTGGAAGACGCGTTCCGTGACATTCATGAAGCCCGCCTGCTGCATCTTTCCTGCTAGGATTCCTCCCGACGAGATGTCGAGATCCACGCCTAGAGCTGCTAGGCCCTCCGTGACAAGCGTCCAGAATCGGGCGACGGGGTGGTCTACCGGGACCAGACCCTCCATCGTGGCGCTGCGGGGTCGGTGGTGGATTTCTTGCATCTCCATCCAGCCGCCGCTTTTGAGATGTCTACCAAGTTTGTACCCTGTTAGACAAAAGGTAGGTGGGCAGGCTGGGGGTAAAACATGCAATCGGCGTTACTTACTCAAAAGCTCTTCCGTAAAGTCGATCCCAGTCCTTGATCGCCATGACCGTATGACGAGAGTGAATATAGTCGAAGTGATTCCGCGGAAATAGCCATGGTGATTCCGCGTCGTCGACCATGAATCGCACATTGGGCGGTAACCAATCCGGTTGGATCGGAGACAAATCAATGCCCAGAATGTTGGCGCTGGGAAATGAATCGCCCACTTGGTAGAGACGTACAAAGTCAACACAACGCTCTACATAGGAAATCCGAAAGAAGAGAGAGGGAAAGAGGCGACAGACGTACTTTCTATAGCCCATATCCCCGTACCCGTCCCAATGTCTAGTATCTCCTGAGGATGATTGCCAATAGGCGCAAAATGCAGGGTTTGACTGCAGAGCAGCTTCACCATGGCATGCTTCATGTCCTCTCTTTCTTGCTCCACCTCTTCGTTTGGAAAATTATAGTGCCCCTCGCGGAATCGATGGTACCGTCGCCCGTTTTCAAACATGTAGTCCCGCACCGAGGACTCCGCCGAGGTACTGGCTGAGCTGAGCCCATCGCTTTCGTATCCTCCGTCGGATTCTGTGGCGAAACCCTGGTCGTTGTCTGCAACGATGAAGTCTTGGGCTTGTGTGATGGCTTCCTGAGCGAGTTCCTCCTGCTCGGGCGTCGATAGATGGGGGAACATCGATACTCCATTTGGATGCGTAAACGGCGAGGAGAGGCTCGATTGCCGTCTGGCATCCTGCTGAGGAAGACCTTGGCCGCGGTATACGGGAATGAAACCAGATGCGCTCGCTTCGTCGTTTATTCCTTCGTCGTCGTCGTCGTCGTCCTGTCCATCTCTGTTTGCATTGCGCTCAGAGGGTTGGACTGCCGCTGCCCCAGGATCAGGAGGATCAGAGTTCCCTCCCACCAGGTCCAACTGAGTAGGGAGGGTCGGATTTAATGGAAGAGGTCGAATTTGACCATGAGTTGGGATGGCAGGTGTGTTGTTCGAGGCGTACAGGGATGAATGATCTGCTGGTCGCGGCATGTACGACGCGCCATGAGATTCTTGTCCAGTCGCATCGCCGCCAGTCCTGGCGGACTGGGTCTCCCTGGGCGAACTGGCTCCGTGGCCAAGAGCTGGCAGATTACATTCCCTCGGCCGGTCAATCTGTGCTACCCGAGTATCTTCGGGCTTTCCTGTTGTGCGCGTGTCATGCCGCAGCTGAGAACTATTGTAAGCTAATTGCCTGCTGACGTTCCCATCTAGTAATGCAGGTATGCCGAGTATCGAGCGAGTGCGTGCGACATCGTGGCCTTGTGCGGAGAAAGTTTCTGCTGGAGAAACGCCTTTCTCGGCGTCCGGAGGCTGATGTTCCATTGTCGGCTGGAGAGGGTTGTACGAGCAAGGGCTCCAGGAAGAAAGAGGGAAAAGGGGCCAAATACAGAAAATGAGGCCGAACCTTAGGTCGCAACAAATACAGATGGCCTCATTTGCAGGTTGATCATGCAGGCGGCGACTATCTGTCTTTTGTCTTTTGACCAGACAATTTTGTGTGCGTTGCTGGAATAGCGATCGAAGGTCCGAGACGTCTATGTCGTACCTGACAGGCTGACAAATAGCGCAAGATGTGTCAAAGCTCGCTCAAGTTTGCCGTAAATGGCTGAACGCGATACAAACAGCGCATCTATGCCCAACGGGCTGTGAATCGAGGCTACTCCCTTGCCGTTTCAAGGCAGATGCCTCGTCGACTGCGGCTTGGCAGGTAGACGGGCAAGGAGCACCATGTGCCGAGCCACCAGGGCGCAAGAGGATGGTGTCTTCGCGTGAAATGATGCAGTTAGAAGCCTCCGGTTGGCTCCAACACTCGAAGGGCCGAGAAACGAAAGTTGGGACAAAAATCGGAGCGGGAAGTCGATTCTGGGCGAGGTTGGTCTCGCAAGGCGGATGGCGGCAGGTCTTGTGGTATGCCCGAGTTGGCGAGGCAGGACGGAAGCGAAGATAGACAGCAGGTGACGTAACGCGAGAGACCAAGTCGAAGAATAGGCTCCAGGGACGGAGAGATGAAGATGTAGGGATGGGGACACGACTCGTAGGAAAAAGACCAAGTCATTGCCAGTGGCGCAAGGTTAGGCGTCGTGGCGTCTGGGGCCGAACGGCATCATTGACTGCTGACGGCAGTTGAGCGGACAGTGGAGCGGGCGCAGGAGCGGTGGATGCGCAGCCCTCTGCTTGAGCGTCTGCGCGGATATCTAGTTGCGCGCGTTCGAGCGATGAAGACACTTACACGCGTCCATGGTCCCGTTCAACGCCGCCGAGGCTTGCTGAAGGACTGACGCGTCCCTTTGTGTAGATACTCGGTCTTCCGCGTTCCGAATATACGTAATTAGACGCCGGATATGCTGAACGGATGCTGACTTGAATAGATGTCAAGCAGAGGCTAGAACGACGCGGGCCGGCGCGAGGTTGCTCGGCTGCTCGGCTGCCCGATGTCGAGATCGTCTTTCTGCATCTGAGGATGTACATGAAGCATCGAGCATTGCATGCAATAACCAACTCCCGCGACAGGGATCTGCAAGACAGGGGATCGCGAGCTAGGGTCTGATGGGATCTGCCCTGTTGGTGCATGGCTCACGGCTCCGGTACGTGATTCCGGCGCAAGTCGCGTGGCGAACGCCCACTCATTGCTCAACCGTACTCCGTATAAACAAGCTACCTATACCTGTTGATCGTCGTCCTGGATGTTCGCCTAAAACTGAATGACCCACAGACTACAATCATCTCCATTTTCGATGCTCCCGAGTCCCAGCTTGTCGGCAATTTCGTGAGAATACGACAGATATCGAGGATGGAAACCCGACGGGAGGCGCTACCGGCCCGAGGCGCGTCTCCGCCGAGATTCATCGGAGCAAGCCGACTGGTCTTTCATAAACCGATCAATACGTGAAGATCATAACCTGACCAGGTCTGATCGGGTCTGATCAAGCAGATTCAAACAGAAGGCAGTGAGTTCAGCTTTGCGCATCTTGTGTGGCTTCGTCCGAAGGTGCCATGGACGGATTTGGCACGACTCATCCGGAGTTATTATACGGAGTAATACTCCGGGAGTATCACTCCGTATTCGGCCAGTTCATGCGCAACATCCAGACGATCCAGCCAGTCACCTCCCGCCTCTCTATGGCCCGGCCCCGCAATGTCAATGTGCCCCGCGTCCAAATGAGACGTCACCGCCAGACAAGGGCAAGCCAGACATGACGTAGGTAGGTAAGGTATTTACACAAGAGATTCAGCACACTACGGACACCAGACCGACGTCAAGCACGCACCAAGCTACATACCAAGAAGGGCAACAACAACAACAACAACAAGAAGAAGCAGAAGAAGAAGAAGAAGAGGTGCTCATCCACCGACTCATGGCGCGTCCATCGCAAGTCCCGGCGCGCTGCGTGGGCAGTACTTCGTTCCAGCCAGAGGCCATCGTCGCCGATCAGGACGCGCTGACAAAAACGCAGGCTCTGCTAGCCAACGATGACCTGTTCGAGGCAAGCCGCCTTCTATTCGGGCTTCCAGAAAACGACGCCTATACGTATCATGCCACTGCAGCCGTAAAGCTCGCACAGGTTCAGCGCATAGTAAGCCTGGGTGCCGTGAATGGTCTGCATACCTGGTATCGTGCTGAGGACCTCTCGCCAGTATGTTCTCTGACGCCATTGAAATTGATCGCTCCATTGAGAAAACCCGCAAAGATACACTGAATAAAAGGGAAAGAAACAAAGAAAGACAGCAAGATGCTAAGATCACGTCTAGCGCGACCCCCCTACGAAGTCCGACATCGAGGCATATATATCTATTTTCAGTCCAGCCACAGCAACAGCATCCGCGCTGAAGAATTTCGGCACAAACGCGAAGAAGACGTCGATCCGAGCAGAAGCGGCCCAACATCTAACCGACAAGCGGTTTATCCACCCAGCCCTGTCCGCGAAGCTCACCCTACCCAGGTGCAAGAACCTGCCAAGACGGAACCCGTATTTTGACTTCTGGGCCTGGTCGTGCCGCAACCTGGAATGGTGCGGACCCTGTGCCTCCTCGGAGAGAACAGCAACCAGCCACCACGTTCTGCCTGTCTTGATGCATCACTTCGGATGCGCGACCCCATCGCACGAAAGTCTCGAGATTCTTCGCATTCTAGCGGACGGGAGACCCATAGCGGATGTTGGTTCCGGGAATGGCTACTGGACGTTCATGCTGCGCGGCTATGGACTTACCGTTCACGCCGTGGATAATATGCAGAGCGAATGGAGAGTCAATTGGGTCTCGGACACGGTCATTACGGACGGCGTGCAATGGCTGCAGAGACACGAGAAGGGAAAGGACATGGTCCTGCTGCTTGTGTATCCCGTCGTAGGAGGAGGGACTGACGCAGGACACGACGGGACTTTCACGCGGAACTTGGTGGGCGCTTTCCGGGGGGATACCATCGCGGTCGTGGGGACGCAGAACAGAAACGGATACACGGGCTTTAAAGACATGACCATGGATGAGTATATGAATAGGGAGAAAAGGGAGTGGAAACGCGTGGTACAAATCCCACTGCCGAGCTTTGCGGGCAAGGATGAGGCCTTGTATGTGTTTCAACGGGGTGAGCGGGCGCCAGGGGAGTAGAGCGCGTGGCGGGAAGGGAATGCCACGTAGACACAAGCTTTGATGCTGATGACGCGTGAGCGAATACCTACTCCGTAGGTAAAGGACATTGGAGATGGTTTCGTACAATGCAGTTGGATCAAGCATGTTCGGGATGCAAGGGTGCAAGGGTGCAAGGGTGCAGGGGTGTAAGGACGCAAGGATGTAAGAATGTCATGATGTCATGATGTTGCGATGACTAAGGATGAAAAGAATGAGTCGGTATCGTCGCCAGCGATCGCCATCTGCAAGGAATTCTGGCCCATGTGGAAAACACCAAAAGCATCAGATGCGGAGGAGATATTCGATGTTATGTACATAGGTACATGCTCGTACCTGCTTAGACTTGCGCGGCCCGGCGGAGCTCCCCTGGTCTGCAGTGGCTGGCTGAAGCTGGAAACCGCCCCACCCTCGCGCTGATTCGCTGAACACTGAAGCTGAAGACGCGTCCGCAGCTCAAGGCTAGTCGCCAACAGCTGGCCATCAGCTGGACGAGCCTTGGCATCAGGCGTACCGTAGCATCAGGCTGTTAAGACCGCCTTTCCTGCTTCAGCTATCCAACCGATACATTGCGGAAACGAGAACGTCATCCTGAGCCTGTCAACTTGGACAACAAAATACCGCCGAACGTCCACCAAACACCGAAAGGAAACGGGAAGAAAAGAAAGAGTGGAAAGGAAAAAAAAGGAAGAGAAGGAAGAACAGAAGCAATAGAACAAGTGAACGACGGGGAAGAAAGGGCAAAAGAGCGAAATAGAAGACGAAAGCAAGAGAACTAGGCGGAATAAGGACAACAGGCAAAAAAGAAAAAAAAAAAGAAAAAAAGAAAGTCAACAAAACCCTCATCCACCGTTACGCCTGCCTGCTCCCCTCCATGTCACCACACGTCGCACCAGAGCGCAGACGAGACCGATCGGCGTCTCGTGAACGTCGCTCAACAGATGAAACCGCCCGACCCAGCAACAAAACCAAGTATACAGGTTCAGGGGAGCCAAGCTATGTCTATCCAGAGCATGGCCTAGATGGCCGCTACCGATCCAGGAGCCGCCAGAGAGACTCGGCCCATGATGGCGGCGGTGGGCTGCCATATCCCCTCGAAGACAATCCCGAAATGTTCCCTGGGATTCAGTTTCTCTACACTGATTCTCTGCCAGCTCAGACACCTGTCTCGCCCGCTCTAGACGCGTCTTCTCGTGGCACTCGTGGACGCGAGAGCACCAGTCATCTGCCCGGAGCATTCCCGGAGGAAGATCCCCCGAGAAAAGATGATGGGCTGGACCGACGAGCTCGCTTCTCAGAGCCTGGTGCGTCTAGATATGATACTAGGGAGACATCAAACGAGGGTTACGTGGACGATGCAAAGGGCCGTCGAGCTGATAGCTCTCGCGAGCGACGCGGCAGGGAAGATGCCCCGCGGCACAAGCCATCACGAGATTCTCGAGAGGACCCGTTCGCTGGTACACTCGGATTTCTCCCTCAAAAGTACAGTCATCCGTACGGGGGAGAGGACTTGAGGGAAAGACGTGACAACGAGTACCCCGAGCACGATGCTGGTAGGAGAAGCTACGGTGACGGCGATGCTCGGTCCTCCAAGCAACGTGACGAGGATGCTCTAGCTTATGGCAAACTTCCGGGCCCGTCTCGCCGGCATCGAGCTGAGTCACCGCAGACATATGGAAGCTACATTTCTGGGTTGGGTGGCATGTATAGGTCTTCTTCACGGCATGGGCACGAGAATGATCGAAAGGACATATCGTATGGCCCGAAAGGAGATACGCGCGACTCGAGAAAAGGTCGTGAGGTTCCGCAGCGAGATGAGCACCGGGTTTCGGGCAGTCATCTTTTGACGGTTGAGCCTAAGAGTCGAGATCGGAGTCGAGGCAAAAGTCAGGACAGGAGTCGTGGCAAAAGTCGAGAAAAAAGTCGAGACAGGAGTCGGCACAAAAGTCGAGACAGAAGCCGGCACAAAAGTCGAGACAGGAGCCGGCACAAAAGTCGAGACAGGAGTCGACACAAAAGTCAGGACAGGAGTCGAGGCAAAAGTCGAGATAGGAGTCGAGGTCGGAAATCCTCCTCTATTCTTGCCCCCGTGTCGGATGACCGCCGAGCCAAAGACGCATCCAGGCATCACCGAAACAGTCGAAGTCGCGACAGATCACTTCAGCCGCCCACAGCCCGCATGTCCAACGTGACACTCGGCATCGGTATCTTATCCCCCTCCCTCTCTCTATCTGCAGCGCCGCCGCCTTCTCCTCTGCTCGAGGCCTACAAAGGAACCTACCAAGACTGCTCACCAATGCCCTCGCCCCTCCTCGCGGCCTCAAATCCCCCGGACAGCGGCCTACGGCCCCTCGATAGCCTCTCCCCCATCAGCTCCGACACGGAAGGCGACGGCAAGAAACGCAGCCGCCGCGCACGCTTCCACGACCCGGAAGCCATCGCCGCGCAGTTCGCCAAAGCCCTAAAAGGCACCCGACCCCCCGACACACAACCCCTCATCGAGATCCTTCCCTCCCTCACCCACCACCAAGTCATGGAGCTACGCAGCCACTACAAGCGCCTCGTCAAAACCGGCTCCGACCGCAAGGGCGTCAACCTCGCCAAGCACATCCGCGCCCGCCTCAAAGACGAATCATCGCCCCTCATGAAAGCCTGCTACGCCGTCGCCCTCGGCCAGTGGGAATCCGAAGCCTACTGGGCCAATTTCTGGTATCAGGGCAACAAGACCCGTCGGGAACTCCTCATCGAGAGCCTCATGGGGCGCACAAACGCCGAGATTAGACACATCAAGGATGCGTTTGCAGACAAGAAATACGATCATAGCCTGACAAAGTGTCTTCGGATGGAACTCAAGGAAGATAAATTCAAGCGTGCGGTGTTGGCTGTTTTGGAGAAGCGGCGGATGGAGGACGTGGATTCGCAGGGCAGAAGGGTGGCGCTGGATTATCGTCTTGTGGAGGAGGATGTGGTGACTCTGCAGAAGGCAGTTCGGGCGGAGAGGGGAGGGGAGAGTGCTATGATTGGGGTTGTGGTCGGGAGGAGTGATGACCATTTGAGGGCTGTATTGGGGGAGTATGAGCGGGTTTATGGAGGGAATTTTGCGAGGGAGGCGTTGAGGAAAAGTGGTAATTTGGTGGTATGTTGTCTTTTCCTGTCCCCCCTTTCTTCTTCGATACTCTTCTTCTTTGATCACTTTCTTTTCATATCGACCCTTGTCTTATTTGCAGCTCCTTCTTCTCCATGCTAGTCTTTCTTCTTCATTTCCCACATCTTGCCTTCCAACGGCTTGCTTGGCCCCTGACCTGACCTGACCTGACCTCCTCCCCTCCACCCACTAACGCAGCTCCTCTTAGGGCGAAGTCCTCGCACATATCCTCAACGGCGTCATCAACCGACCCGTCCGAGACGCCCTACTTCTACACCACGCCCTCACCGCGTCTCGTAAAGACGATCTGCGGCGCGAACTGCTCATCTCACGCCTTGTCCGCTTCCACTGGAATGCTTTGCACATGCAGGCCGTGAAGAAGGCGTATCGGGAGCGCTACGGCGTGGACCTCTCTGAGGCGGTGCGGGAGGGGACGAGTGGCCAATGGGGGGAATTCTGTAGGGAGCTGTGTATTGCGCGGATGCCGGAGAGGGTGGAAATAATCCACTGACCTTATTGTTCTTCTTCTGACGGGTTCACTTGGATGATTCGTGTGGAGTTGGGCTGAGATGACCGCACATGATACATGATGATATGAATTTTGCGCAGAGGAGCCGTTCTTCATGCCTCCAACGAGAGGTAGAAAACGTTGATACATGTTCGTCGTTGAGTCATGGCTGTATGGTCCCTTACACAAATCTCATGCGTATGCCTGTCCGTCCTCATCACAATTCAAAACCAGGCACAAAATACTTACTTCTTCCCCTTTCCTCCCTTTCCCCCCTTCCCACCACCCTTACCCTTGCTGCCACCTCCTCCTCCACCACCACCACCACCACCACTCATCATCACCTTAACTTTCCCAGCCGGCACACAATTCACAATCTCCTCCACCTTCATCCCCTTAATCAGCTCCACCTCCCGCGGCCACATCCTCTCCGAATCCGTCGCTGTCTCATCCACGGCACCCTTCTTCCCCGTATCAGCCTTCCACCGCTCCACGACCTCCTTGACCGCTCTGCCCTTCTTGACTGGTCCAGGCTGCATCTTGGCCTTGTACTTTAACTTGCCGAGCGCGGTCCACGGCGCGCACACGGGGATGGCTTCGAGGATCTCATCCCCCACGAGGGGTGTGCCGACGAGAACATCAAGTGACGTGGTCAGTTCGGCTTCATCCGGTTCGGGCATGTCAATGCCTTCGGTCATCATGGCGCGACGGACCTCTTCGTGGGCTGCTGTCTGCTGTTGCTCGCGATGATGTTGTGCGCGACGACGTGCCTTGGCGGCTTCGAGTTCGGCGACTCGGTCGACCTTGGCTTGGGCTTCGGCCTCGAGACGTTTCTGTCCGATGGTGGCGCCGATGAGAGCCTCTGCGGCTATGCGGTCTTCTTCATCCTGGTATTTGTACTTGGTGGCCATCTTCTTGGCTTTGCCCTTCTGTCCGCGCTTGGGGGGAGCTTTTTTGGGGAGAGTGCCTGTACTGGGGGAGTGTGGTTTTGTTGCGTCGGTGGCTGCCTCGGATACTTGGGTGGCAGCGTCTTCTTGTGCGTCTTCGTCCGCTTCGGCTAGTTCGTCCGCGGCGCTTTCAGCTTCTTCGTCTCCATTATCAGGGTTCTCTTCTTCGGGAGGTGACTGTGTTTGCAGGTGGAGGGACGATAATGCCGCTGTTGCTGCCTCAACTTCATTGGAGGGACTGTGACTGCCGCCTCCTTGAAGAGGATTGTTGCGCGGATTGTCCTTCTCACGGATGTCCTTTTCGTTTTCATCGTCGTTCTCGTCGTCGGTAGCACCGCCGTCTTCATCTTGCTCTTCATCATCGCCCTCAGGATCCGCCGTTGCTGATATGGCGTTGCTTAGCTTGTCTTTTGAGTCTGCAGCATTCCTCATCACGAGACGCTGAGTGAGCTCTTCGCCCGTGGTGGTGTCCTGTACTCTATGTTTGAGATGCTTTGCCTTGCTCTCTTCACTGATCTTGAAAATGATGCCCAGTCCGAGGAGAAGCTGCGCAGGTGGTAAGAAATTCTTCTCACCGCGAACCATGAAGCTACCTAGAGGCATAAAGTCGCCCGTGGGAGCTAATTTCGACACCTGCTCGGCCTTCACCCACCATGCTCCCATGCCAGCCTTCTGATCCCAAGCTTCAGAGGCACAGACCGATAGGGTCCCAGCTTGTGTCAAGGTCGCAGGCGGGATCGGCGCATCAGGAGTACTGGCGTTGTTCTTGATGATGACACTCGGCGCTCCTTTTAAGTCGGCGTGACAATACACGTCTCCCTTTCGAAGATGCTTCTTGTACAAGAGTTCGGCTTGCGAAGCATCTTTACCCCCGAGTACAAGATACCCGTCAGACGAAATGAACCACAGGAATTTTTCGAACCACAGCTGGTTCCGGATTGGATGCAAGAGGGCTTTTTCTTGCTTAAGGCCCTTCTTCAAATCCTCGGTGATCTTTTGCTCGGCATTTTTGAGCGCCATTTTGGCTTGCTGCTGTGTCTTTTCCTTCTTCATCGCAGCTGTTCGTCGTTGATCGTAGTATTCTCTTGCGTTGCTCCATGGACTAAGCGCGAGATTGACTTCGACTAGCAGACCCTTGGAGGCAGCTTGCTTTTTCTTGTCCGCGGCAGTGGTGGTACCCGCACCAGCTGCAGCCTCTTCGTCCGAATCATCTGACGCGCTGTCATCCGTCTCAAATGGATCAGCTTCCTCTTCATCTTCCTCGACTTCTTCCATTAACTGCAACGTGATTGAATTCTCAGCCAAATTCAGAGGCAGGCAGATGATGTTGGCGACGGGGTTGTTTCTCTTCTTTTCGCGTTCCACCAGCTTTCCAACGTCGACCCAATCCATGCCCTGTGTGAGCAAGCCGTTGACAGCATCCATGGCTTCCTGCACCCAATCCACGTTGGCTTCTATCGCTGCAGCTTTGCGCATATTGAGAAGCTGAGCTTCTTGGAGACCTTCTACACGCTTGGCTTGGTCTGCTCTGGCGGCGTCAAGCTTTCTTTTTGCCGCGGCCTCCCGTTCACTGAGCCTCATTTCCAGCTTCTGGCCCTCCAAAGAGGAGAAGAACTCGTCAACGGTTTGGTTGTACCCTTTGAATTCCAGGACCTTCATGTTCGAGTCCTTTTGCAGCTTATAAGGTAGAA
The DNA here is from genome assembly GCA_018360345.1 of Claviceps sp. LM84 group G4. Classification (NCBI taxonomy): domain Eukaryota; kingdom Fungi; phylum Ascomycota; class Sordariomycetes; order Hypocreales; family Clavicipitaceae; genus Claviceps; species Claviceps sp. LM84 group G4. Next base: position 13,871 of record SRQH01000291.1, on the reverse strand, counting down.
ACGGTTGGAAATCCTCGTAGAGTAAGCCTTTGTGCTTTGTCACGGTTTCGACGCCTTCTGCAATCTTTTGGGCCTCATCTCCGGCCCGTTGCTTCGCGAAGATGTAGCCGGTGCATGTGTCGGAGCATGTGATGTCCTCCACCGAAGATTTTGCCTCGCACAAGAGTCTGACAAGCTCATCGAGGAGAAGTTCGTTCTCCAAAAGTTCTTCCGGTTTCACCGTCGTGTCGAAGTTGTTCGATTGCAAGATGTGGTCGATAAGAACTGGTGGAAGTTCAGTGATGGAGACTGCCAAGCTTTTGCGCAGATCGCCTCCGGGTTTCCCCTTGACCTTTTTGGCAGCAGGCATAGAAGCGGCCTTCTTTATAGCTGCTTTCAGCGCATCTTGTACCCGATCCTTGGTCAAAGCGGGCGCGCCATGAAAGTTCTGCCTGTTGTCGAGCGAATAGTTCAGGCCAACTCGTTGAGGTTCCTGGCCCTCGCCTTCTCCAACGATTCTTGACAGCGTCAATATTTTCAAGTCGGCATCGGTGAGAATGACGTTGCCGCTCTAGAAGCTATGTCAGTGGGCGTCCTCTGCAACGAATGGAGGTTCGTACCGCAAAAAACTCCAAGAACAGTCTGTATTGTCCATCGCTAAATTGTAATTCGAGGATTCGGTCAGTGCCAATCTGCGAAACAGACGTCAACCGCCTTGTTTTGAGAAGCTTCCGTAGTCGAGAGACAAAGGCGGATGGCGCTGCGGCCGTGGTGCGAGCGAATTCCGTTGTATGACAACGAAAGCCTGTCTCCAAAAGTAGTTGTTTCTTATGATTCGGCTTGGCGAACTTGAACAATAATATCTTGGACGACAAGTCGTATACATTTGCTAGACGCAGTGACACCAAACTCTGGTTGAGTTCATGGGCGATGACCTGGGGGGAAGCGCATGTCAGTCAGGGTTCAGATCAGAATGTTTGGCAGCCGGTTTCCCACAGCATACCTGAACGTCGAGCGACGAAAACCGTTGCTTCATGGCGAATAAAATAGTTCAAAGCTTCTGGAGTTAGCTGCGCAAGAACACGCACGATCCAATTGCCTACACAGCCGTTGAAAGCGAAGATTTTCCGTCGTCTTGAAACTCCACATGTGACATGACGACTGTGCAGTGTGCAGTCACTGCAGTGTGCACTGTGAAGAAGTGTTGTCATTCCAACGTGGGGCACGTTTGGCGTTTGGCACCGTCAATCCGTCATCGGACTCATCGCGGGGCCGCTGCTTCAAGCCGAGTACGGTCGCACATAAAGATCGAAGCGAAGCCGTTTCTACTCTCCGAGTCACTCGAGCAGTCGAGGGCCCGAGGCTCTCAAAGTCAAATCTCTATGGCTTAGTCATGAAAGCGTGACGAAATGATTGGAAGTCAGTTCGGAATTTGGATTTGGTCGCGATTTATTAGAACGGCTCTCCCAGAGGAATTCTACCCAGACAGGAGACTTAAAAGAAACGGCCAGAAGCGAACACGTTCGACCTCCGCGAGTCAGAAGATAGAAGACGTCATTGTCACCACTATCAACGTTACAAGTTTACAACATGTTCGGAGATGTTCCCCATTTACCGCTCCACGTCACCCGCGAGCGGCCAAGACAGCAGACCCGGATCGAGCTCTACAATCCGGGAACACCCAAGACAACCAAAATCAGAAGTACCGTTTTGACATATCGTGTGTTCGATACCTTTCATGCATGCATGCTTGCTTTCTTTGCTTCCCCTTTGCGAATCCAACAACACTGACAATACAATCGATTTATTTTCCAGAGAAGGGAAGTAGACAAGATTACGTTTTAAGACGACAATCGGTTTTAAGTATAAAGTTGTGCGGTTACTCCCGCCGTCCCTTTCCTCCATGGAACTATGTACCTATCCGTGCCGTGTCGTAGACTCGTAGCTCATGAGTCATGACGCGTCTCCACGGACAGGATGGAGAGGACCGCCCGTAAAATGAACACTCCGGGGCGTTTTCTCGACCCCAAGATGATTGATCGGACTGCTCTTCTCTGCCGACGACCGCTTCCATTGCAAGTATTTCATGCAAAGAGTATTCATTTGGAGTGGCTCGAGGTGCACAAGCTCGCACACACGCATGCAGCACACCCAAAGACGTGTGGCCTACCTACCTATGCTCTCTATGACGCGAGCGGCATCGGCCATTGCTGTGGTCGATCCTCAATTATCAATTGCACGCCATGCTCTGCTGCCAAACTCGTCAGCGAACCGAGGTGTGGGCTAAGGTCTTCATCGTATCTTCCCATGTAAATGGTCTTGAGATGTGTGGCTTTCATGATCGCTGTCAGCGAATGCGCAAACGTATCTATTTCTTCCATGCTTCGAATGCTCAATGTCCGTAGGTTAGGAAACGTGGCCAGAAATTGCGGCAGATACAGGTGCTCGTCGTTTTCGGTGCCATGGGGAAACTCGAAGCGGTAGCACCCCAATGTATGAATTGAGGGAGCGCCGCGTAGCCAGTCGTAGGATTTCAGCTGCTCAACACACAAGGCCATATGGACTTCACGGATATACCGCTGATCGGAATCCCAGGGGAAGACAATGTCAAAGGATGTCAACTGTTTAGTCTCGATCCCGTGAGAGAGCAAAGTGCGCGCTCCGACGGGCGATATGAACAGCTCGCACGACCTGAAGGAACGCAGACTTTGGAATTGCGAAGTCTCAGTCTCTTCGTAAGGATCGAAATCATCATGCAGGCCTTTGAACGTGCAAGGCCATGTAGGATGCCCCAAATCGAGGCGAATGTGTTGTAGTGAGTTGCCACGCTTGAGATGCGTCAGGGCGTTTAACACCAACAGCGATCTTTCTACCAAGGGCTGTGCTTCCTCTTCCCAGTATCCCCTATAGGACCGGTCTGACTCGTACAAAAAGACCTTTAAGTTTGGCCATATATCTTCCCATTTTTGTCGCGAAGGCGGCATGGGACCCGGATCCAAATTTGGTCTTTTTTGGCGGAGGGAAAGTTGGTCCAATGCTGGAAAGGCGTCGGAGAGATTGAACTACGAAGGCTCAATGAGTTAGCTTGACGATTTCACACACACTCTAGATCGGAAGAAGAAGAAGAAGGACAAAGGGGGTGACAATCTCCCCATTGGGGTTCTTCGGGCGCGGGGAAACAAACCATAGGAAGTGGAGGGCTATCATTCGACGAATCTCTCATTCGCAAAGTCTTCAGCTTCGGAAGAAACGGGATTGACGACTGAAGCGCCGTGTTATGCCATTGGCGTGGAATCCCCTCAAAGTCAAGATGCTCCAGGGAGCTGGCAGCGTTTTGGAGGAACGCGCGAGGGAATCCTCCGGGAACGTCGGGTGCAGCGTTTCGAAAAGCTTCCTGAGACCCTTCAATGGCGACATACCTGAGTCTTTTCCATAGCTTCTCGTCCGAAGGTAACAAAAAATCTCCGTCTGGCTGTGTATACTCCAAATGCTTCAGGTTTGGTGATGCTTTGATCAGAGCCGTCAATGTTAAACGAGCCGCGTCGCGTCTCCCCATTACGATCCTGTTGGCACCTCCGTGTCCTGCCCAGGACAGCATCTTTTCTACATCCCCATAGCTCGGCCACCCCTTCATGGAGTTATTGGGAACTTCCAGGTTCCTCCATAGTGGGTTATGGGAAGAGCTCGTGAGCGTGATATTCCATTCCTTGCAGACGCGCAGAGAGAGACTGTAATACGTATTAGATCATCCAAATACTTTTGACAATGAGTCGGCGCTAGGAAGGAAGAAGGGAAGGGGAAACCAAGGTCTAACGCACAGCATCTCACTGAAGTTCAGATATAAAAAGATTTCCGTCACGACGATGTCGGGTAGACAGAGCGGAGACCGGCGGCGAGACTCGACCGGAGCAGCCATCGTGGGATTGGGTCCGGAGGAAGGGAATAAATACACAGTGTGCCAGAAACTTGAAAGAAGAATCCGCTCGTAGCACACGGCATGATATTGGGAAGTGGTTTCTGGCGCAATATCCATAAGTCGGCTGTATATAGTCAATGTGGCCAAGGTCAAGGCCGACAGTAAGAGCCACGCAATGCAACGCTTGGATGGTGTTGTTCGAGGCAGAACACGATGCTACAACGATAATCACAGGGAACGCAAATCATGGGCGATGCTCCCATGACCAGAAATCATTTCAAGGGTGTCCGTAGGGAGCCGAACGCAGAGTAGAATCTTAAAAGTCTAGAGAACGTTGGTTCGCGGTGGCGCCCCAGGAATCGGTATACGAAACGCGGAAGAGAACAGTCCAACAACCCGAGACCTTTCCCACCATGTTCATAGGAGATCCAACGCAGAGGAGAACACTCAAGGTATCGATCGCCGTGGTCAGAGCCGAGAAATCCCAGGATTCCTGCCAGCACGAAGCAAAGCGAAAGTGTTGTGTGAGAGGTGCATTCTCAATGTTGGCATTGTTAGCTGATGTTCAGCAGAAAGAGCGAGGACACGGGGACGGTTCGCGAAATAGAATAAGGGCCAGGAAAAAAATCGGCCTGGATGGTTCGAGAGAAGCCCTCAAATCCTAGAGAGATACTGGCAGTTTGCGGACGTGTTCAACAAGGTAGGTGACGAAGCCATCGCCGCGGGGAACAGTGTTCGATCAAGAAAGGACGTTCGAAGGTAGATGCCTTCGCGCCTTTGTTGGATTGACTGGAAGAGCGTCAATGTGCTAGAGTGCCATGATCAGAGCTTCAGGACTCGTTGATCAATGAGTGTAGGTATTGAACACACGACCGCTCTATCGGACAAGAAGTTCCTGGCGTGTGTAAAGAGCACATGCCGAAGGTATCACAAGGCGAGCGGTGCATTGGATGCCGGTCTCAGAAGTGAACATCAGACAGAAGAACAAAAGCCCCGAGATCAAGGGCATGGTGATGCTCTGGGCGCGTGTACCCGGAGACGGTCGCATCGCGGGGGTACCTCACACGTGAAAGGCTGCTGGTGCGGAGTGTGAAGAGGAGTGAAATGAGGACGTTAGAGACTTTGTCCAGAGGTAAGTCGGATCTAAGATTGTTGAACATGGTGCATCGGCAGCGACGCGACCTTTCCGAGCGCGTGACATACGCGCATGCATGCTTCATAACTGATTATAAGGGTTGGCTTCAAAGTTCATGGGCAGGTGTTGTTGAAAAAATATTTCGAACACATAAATGGGCGGTTCTGCACGCCGAGACTGGCTCACGTGCTTATCATAGCCACGTGAAACTCCCTCCTCATTCGGATGCTCGTGAATTGTGAAGCATCTAGGATGTGTTCACATTGATACTTGCTTAATATGAAATGTTATTGGCCCTTTCCCAACTCCAATCCTCCTTTCGGACGTATGAAGCTGGGCGAGATGATACGCAGTAGATGTCAATTTGCTGCACCGGTTGGTGAAGGGAGTGAGTGACGGTATCATGAGGTCCCCAGACAGTTTGTAACTCATCATCTCACCCCGGACGGCTGCTCCGGGCCTCCGCCACGGCATCTTCCTTTCACGGGGCTCGCGATCATGGTACATACTGTATCTACTCCGTCGTCTGTAGAGTAATAATGACCCAATGAGTACATAGGCAATCGTCGATTCGTCATCCCGGAGAAGTCGAGTGAGCAGGTCAGGGACACACTTGCCGTCGTCACGGCAACAAGCCCCCGCAGCGGAATTACGCTCAATGTTCCTTTCCAGCGCAAGGTCGTCACACATTGAGAGTTCACATGCGAATTGCTCAATGCTCATACATGCGTCAGGCAGGTTATCACGGATCGGGATAGACTGAACAAGAAGAACTATGAACGACTCAACGAGAGACTGAAGCGGGTGGGAAGCAGATGGGGCACATGGACGCGTCAGAATCGTGATGTTTGCAGGACGCGCATCAGTGATCACTGATCACTGATCACAGACGGCATTCGATCCAATGGCAATTCCACACGACGCTAATCTTACCTAAAATAAAGGTCCCCCGAATCCCGACTCCCTGAGTTGTAACTTGTCACACGGGGGTTTGCTGTCCAATCTGGATGGACTCCTGGAGAAAGTGTGAGTACCTGCGTACCGACCTACCTGTGACTCCGAGTGAGGCTGTGATGCCGAGCAGAATTGGCGGAAGAGGAAGAGGCCAAGCAGCGCCCATCTGGAGTCCTGGTCTCCTGGACCCGGGGTGGGTCACGTGGGTGGCTGTCTCGGATAGTGCATGGTTTTGGGCACCTTAGGTCCTTAGCACCGCCATCGTCTCCGGTCCACCGTCTCCCAACCTCCCAATCTACCCGATTGCCACATCCTGATTCAATTGCACGGAAAGTCGGGATGGCATCACAAGAGTACGAGTCCCGGTAGCAATGCAACTCCTGCCCCAAAAACAATATCTACACTTTCAATTGCAAGTAAACCGAAAAACGAACGAGTCGCGGGAGCTGAAGTGGCTGGAGCTCGGGCCGCGGAGTCCGGACAGGTGGCTGATTGGCATTTGGCAGTGATGCCCGGTGGTGCTTGTGGAAACTACATGCAGCACGCTAGTCCCCTTTGGACCAGAGTAAACAAGTTGCGTCTGGTGTTGTAAACACGCCGCCTTGATAGATGCACCCTACGCAACAAAGCAACAAACATCCGCCCGCAGTCGACGTCGTCCAACTTGTTCTTCAAAAGCCCTCCCGCACCTGCACAACGGCCCGGCCTGTTTTCTCCTCCTCCAATTATCTCCAACCACATCAGACAAGTCCAAATTCCTCGCTCCCAACGAACGAAAGACGGCAGAAGGTTTCAAAAAGGCGCGATTGTCCTTTTTCTCCTCTTCTCCCTCTCTCTTCGACTTTTGTTTCCCAGGAACAAAAGCCAGAGGATCATTCTTGTCTTCCTTTCGTGCAGATTGCTACGAAAGGTTGTATGAGAAGATTCTCTCGCGCCAGCAAAAGTCGCCAATCTGGACTTTGAAGCCCGCGTCCCCGTCCCCTTCAGCATCTTCCCGTCAACGTATCGGGAAAGCCAAGCACAAACTACTACGCAAACCCACCAAGAGGTTGATATCAAGCTTCCCACCCACCAGCAGGAGCCAGCCGGACGGCAGGAACAGCACTCTTCTTCTTACACTGCCCACGTCGATCTTCCTCGTCCCGAAGAGAAGCGCTACAGACAAGAAGAGGTCCGTATCACAGAAGAGCGTCATCGCCGTCCCGGTTTCCAGCAGGAGCATTTCGTGAAGGAAGACTACCGGTATGTTGCTTACCTTGCGACGCTTTCTTTTTCTCGCCTTCTGGTTCTTGGTGAGATGGGATCATCACTCAATCATTCCGTTCTGCTTGCCTTCTGCGTCGCCTCGACTTCCTCCGCTCTGCCCCATTGATTTTCAACCCAAAGTAAGGTTGCATCAGGCGAGGTCAGCATCAAGCCTTGCAGACCTATGAGCTGCGAGTGTAGCCGTCTCTGGTCGCAATATTCAGCGTCTGGAACCCCACAATGGTGACAGGACTGGAGTCACTGAACGCGGTGTGACAAAAAACCCCCGTCGACACTGGATACCTTGTCTTCCGCAGGGTTTCTCACGCCCCAAACACCCCTCTCCCAACCCCCCCAAAGTCAGGGGCGGCCTGTTACCCGCCTTCTTTTGTTGACATAAGCCACGCTTACGGACGACGAAGACACCAAACGCGAATCCTCTCCCGTTGATATCTCCGCTGACCTTCATCCTTCGACAGACCAGGGCGTACTGAGTATTCCGACACTCGTGTTGACATTGACCACCGTACCCGTCCGTATACTTCCGCCATCGACATCGCTGAGCGTGAATACCGCCAGCGTACCCGTCCCTCATATTCTACTACTGTAGACCCCCCGTCTCATCCTCAGTACCAGACTGAGGAAGTTCGTGTCGACGAGTTCACCGTTGAAGGTCGACCCCACCTTCAACCCTCTGTCCAGGAAGAAGTTCACTTCACCGAAGAAACCGTTCAGCCTGCTCGCTTCACGCGTGCCGAACAAAAAGCCAACATGGGTTACTATGATGAGGACGGTATGCAAACCCCCCACCCCTTCATTTTAGTCTACGCGCAGCAACGCCAGTACAGGGAAGATGATGCTAACTGACGCTTGCCTCATTAGGTCATTACCACTCCTTCCGTCAGGGCATCAACAAGCTTGCCGACAAGATTGTTCACCCTCACCACCACCACCGCCACCATGACCACGTGGATGTGGACATCAAGGAAGAGATTCGGGTGACTGATAGCCGCCCTCGCCAGAGTGGAGGTGCTTATGTCCCCAACACTGTCACGATTCCTTGCCACCACATCCGCCTTGGCGACTTCTTGATGCTGCAGGGCCGACCTTGCCAAGTCATCCGCATCTCTACGTCGTCGGCTACTGGCCAGTACCGATACCTCGGTGTTGACCTCTTCACCAAGCAGCTGCATGAGGAGTCATCGTTTGTATCCAACCCTGCCCCCAGCGTTGTCGTCCAGACTATGCTCGGCCCCGTCTTCAAGCAGTACCGTGTACTGGACATGCAGGGCGGCCACATTGTTGCCATGACCGAGACTGGCGACGTGAAGCACTCATTGCCCGTCATTGACCAGTCTAACCTGTGGTCTCGCCTGTCCAATGCTTTCGAGTCTGGCCGTGGCAGTGTCCGCGCTCTTGTCCTCAACGACAACGGCCGGGAGCTTGTCGTCGACATTAAGGTCATCCACGGCTCTCGCCTGTAATTTCTCAACGTGTTTTGATGATTTGTAACCATGCGGTTTTTTGGTGTATTGACCGGACTCGACACGTCACTTCCAGCGTTCCAGAACAGTGTCTTGGCGCATGCAAAGCTCGAGGTCATTGGATTATGTGATCAAAATTTGCAGTATACATGATATTTATGAGGATTGGATTTGGGATGAACAAATTGTTTTGACGCGACTGGAGTCGTTATTACCAGATAGGACGTTATTGAAAATGTACATGAGTTAATGAAGAATCTCTCCATGCCGCGCAAGCCAGTTTCTGTGTAGGGACTCGGGAGTCGGGACTGTGTGATAGTGACGCTTGATTGGCTTAGGAGCTATCGACAGGTTGAGTCTGGCGCTTCAATCCATCGCGTCGATAGCAACTAGGTAGTGTGGCATCAATCCCTCATGGTGCTTCCAGGCCCCTTGTAAGTTGTACCCGAATGGCCAGCTACCCGTCGTCACGGGAACGGAAATCCCAAATTCGGTTGAAGATTTATTTCCTCAGGACGAACGCACAGCGCACCAGCTCACATCACAACCAACCAAAACCAACGGTCAGCAAGCCACCGATCGATCAAGTGCGTCGTGTGACCATCCAGACTGAGGGGTTTTACGCAAAAAGCAATCAATCTGTGTGGTACCAGTCAGTGTGAGTTACCTGTCTGATATTTGTTCCTCTTGAGAAAAAAAAAAATGAGAAACTGACCCACGAAGAAGCTCTCCGATCTCGATACTACGCTCAGCTTGAAGAAAATCGGAAAGAGACTCGCGAATCCGCCAGCCTAGGAATTATGGGCAACCAGCAATCCAAAGGCGTGTCCTCCTTCCGCATGCCGGACAAGGCGTTGGTGGAACGTCTTCGCAAGATAAGACAGCGCGATGGGAGTGCGACGTCGTCTGAGAAGATGAAGGAGAAGACTGTGGTGGAGAAAGTGAAGGAGGAGGCTGTGGTTGAGAAGGCGAAAGAGGAGAGTGTTTCTGCGGCGGCGCAGGAGGTGATTGTGCAGCGGGATGCGGAAGCGTTGCCTTTGGATGTGGTGGCTGCGATTCCGGCTGAGTTTTTGGAGGATCCGCGAAATAGGTCAGTTCCCTCCCTCTTTTCTTTCTTTTCTTTCTTTCTTTTCTTTCTTTCTTTTCTTTCTTTCTTTTCTTTCTTTCTTTTCTTTCTTTCTTCTCTTCTTCTTCTCTTCTTCTTATCGTTTGTGTGTGGTTTCCCTCTTTCGATGCTCGGCTCGCTTTAAACGTTGGAGGTTCCAACGGTCGGTCGGATTCCGTCCGCGCTTCACTGATGGATGCCATTTCGCTGGACGCTTGCAGTTGCAGTTGCAGTTGCAGAAGGGAATAATGAGACCGCAAACAGAACCAGAGATGACTTCGCGAGGGGGCACAAGAAGAAAAAGAGTGACGAGAATTGAGTAAGGTTGACTTGACTGACTTGACTGAATGGACAGACTCGCCCTCTCAGCCCTAAGCTCCGCCAACCCGAAAACAGTCCTCACCTCGCAAGCCTCCAAGATCACCACCCAGCACCTCTTCAACACCAAGATTCCCTGTGAAGGCTCTCCGATCACGAACCAGCGCTCCAGCGGCCGGTGCTGGCTCTTCGCCGCCACGAATGTCTTCCGCGTGGCCCTCATGAAGAAGTACAATGTGGACTCGTTTGAACTATCCCAGAATTACCTGTATTACTACGACAAGCTCGAAAAGGCAAACTGGTTCCTTGAGCAGATCATCCAGACCGCTGGTGAAGATCTGGATAGCCGGCTCGTGCAGCGGCTGTTGGAGGATCTGATCTCGGATGGCGGGCAGTGGGACATGGTGTATAATCTGGTGGAGAAGTATGGGCTTGTGCCGCAGGCGTTGTGCCCGGATAGTTGGAGTGCCAAGAACTCAGCCGTCATGAGAACGGTGCTGAAGACGAAGTTGAGAGAGTTTGCGCTTACGTTGCGCAAGGCGGCCACGGGGTCTGGTTCTGGTTCTGGTTCTGGTTCTGGTTCTGAAGCTGGGGCTGGGGCTGGGGCTGGCAGCGACGATGCCGGTAGCGCAACGACGGCGGCAGAGGCAGAGGCAGGGGCAGAGGCGGTTTCTGAAGAAGACCAACTTGAGAGTCGCAGGGCGGAGATTTCTGCCCTCAAGGCCAAGATGATGAAGGAGATTCAGCATCTTATTACGCTGTTGTTGGGTCCTACGCCTGATCCTACCAAGGAGTTCCAGTGGACGTACATGGACAAGGATAACAAGGTGCATGAGCTGAGCATCACGCCTAGGGATTTCGCAAAGAGCATCTTCTCATCTAGCTTCCACATGATGGGTTCCTCGCCGCTCTCGTCATCGCTGTCCTCGTTGTCCATGTCGTTGTCGTCGAGCAGCATTGCGGATATGGTCTCGCTGGTGAATGACCCGCGGAATGCGTACATGACGCCTCTGACGGTTGACCGACTGGGCAATGTCGTGGGGGGCCGCAACACGACGTATCTCAATGTGGATATGGAGACTATGAAGGCTGCGTGCGTCAAGATGATCAAGGCTGGGTGCCCGATCTTCTTTGGCTGCGACGTGGGCAAGTTTAGCGATAGGACCTCTGGGGTTATGGACTTGGGTGTGTATGACTACGAGGCTGGTCTGAGGACTGATCTTCTTCGGGGAATGACCAAGGAGGAGAGGCTGCGGACGGGAGAATCCATGATGACGCATGCCATGGTTTTGACGGCGGTGCATTTGGATGAGCGGACGGGAAGGCCTGTTCGGTGGAGGGTGCAGAATAGCTGGGGCACAGAGAGTGGTGAGAAGGGCTGGTTTGTCATGTCGGATGCTTGGATGGATGAGTGGGTGTATCAGGCTGTCGTGGATCAGAAGCTCTTGAGTAAGGAGCTTCGGGATGTTATGGGCCGGGAGCCAGTTGTGCTGCCGCTGTGGGATCCTATGGGGGCGCTGGCTTAGCCTTTTTTTTTTTTCAGGAGAGTGAGACGTGAGACATGAGACGTGAGACGGCAGAGGCGGCAGTTAGAAAGTCGTACATATCTCGAGATGGGTTATAATTATTAATAAATGATGGGGGTGGATGTTTTAAGGTACCTATTCAATATGTAGGTAGGTACTGTGTACGGAAGGTATATGTTCTCTCGGGGTCGAGTCTAGGTACTCCACATACGTATCTACCTAGGTACCTAGATAGGTACCTAGGTAGGTACATACATAGTCAGTCCATCGGACTTCCCTTCCATCCCTTTGCCACCGCAATCTCTGACTTCTTATTGTCCAATGCCTGCCATTTGTCCCGCATATACACTTTCCCTGACACTCTCTACTCCGTAACATCTACCTAGGCTAAAGTATTTTCCAAAAATCGAAAAGGCGTCGCCCAAAAAATAAGACGTGGGTGTGAATCAACAGGAATGTGATTACAGCTCATCATTAGTTGGCGCCACAATCAACTTGAAGGCTTCAGCTCCAGTCGGAACCTCCCCAGTAGACTCATATCCTTTCACCACGTGTCTCGAGAAGAACGAGACCCCGTTTGCAATGGCCTGAACCGCCGTGAACCCGGGGTTTTGACTCTTGAACTTGATCTTGTCAACGAAAAACTCGGCAAACTCTGCGCCTCCCCTCTGAACCATGCGCTTCGCCATGATGAACGTGATTACGACGCCGGCTATCGTGATTGAGCGCGGATTCCCTACAACAGGCAACTGGACAGTCTCCTCATAGCCGGCTCGTTTCTGTAGTTCGGACGATGACACGGTATCGTCCCGCGGTGCGATCCTACGACACAACGAAACATGTCAGTTCAGTAAAATTGTGAAATCTGTGATTGTGTAGGCACTGGTGAAACGCAAGTGGTTCGCATAGGTCGGCAGCAACGACTACTTACTCTGGGACCGCAAGGGCAGCATCTTCAGGGTTGAAAGACGCGTCGCCCTGAACTTCCTGTTGGCCCGCGGAATGTTGGACCGGTCCGGTGGCCAGTGCCAAAGCTCCGGAAGCAAATGCGAGTGCGGTGAGAAGTCTCATCTTGACGACGGGCTATATTGAGTGCGAGATCACGATAGAACCGAAGGAAAAGGAGGTATGTACTGGTGCTACGAAAGATTAGATCTGCCAGTCCCCGTCGGTGGACAGGGTCTTGACTTTATAGTTGTCACCTTCATCCTAATCTACTGGGTGAGTCGTGACTCGGTATCCTCGACTACCTACCTACCTCCCTACACGCTCCGTAGGGACCGTAGGTTGTACATACACAATACGGAGTATGTACCGGTATCGACGGAGTACCAACGTGATCCCTGACTCCTTGGCTCTTATTAACGATGCCATACAGCGAAAAAAGCCGAGGGGCTAGACAACGTGCGGGACAAACCGCCCTGCTGCAAGAAGGGCCAGAACACGACGAGTGTTTTTAGGCAAAATGAAGGGAAGTAGGTACTCTGAGTCTGGAGATGTGCCGAATTTTATTACATAGTTTTATAGGTTTTCCTCCGTACCTATTGAATATGTAGTACGGAGTAGACACCTCCGTAGATCCGGAAAAGAATTCTACGTGTAATGTGCTCCGTACATACCTCTCTACGGAGTAGATGGTCCTCATAACTTAGGTACCTATGTACCCATTGTTGAATCGTGCAGTGTGAAAGACACGACTCAGACATGTGGGCACATCAGTCCCGATTGCCGGCTCAGCGTTTAATAGGTAAGTTATTAGGCAAAACTGAAGAAATCGTGCTGTGACGCGTAGCGGAGGCGCACATTTCGTGTTTGCCTCTTTAATTATGCTCGAATCTTCAGTGCACATGAGGGTATGGCGTGGAGCATTCCTGCCTTCTCCTCTTCCCATTGGTCAGTATTCTTAGAAAAACCCGAATCTATTTGAAAGCTCACGTGATCTATCGTTTTCACGCTCACGTGATCTATCCAGTTTTGCCTATCTTTGGCGCGCACTGGCACAGCTTCGCGTCACGACATTTTACTAGGTACCTATGTACAGTCGAACCTCGTTATAACGATCCTCACCTAGCCGATAACCTCGCTTAAACGATGGGTCCCGGGCTGAAAATTTGGTTTTGCCATACAACTAACGATAATTTTCGCTAAAACGATACCGATACAGTTTGGGCCAAAAAAATCGCCGATATCGTTATAACGAGGTCATTGC
>SRQH01000290.1:0-32300 GCA_018360345.1 Claviceps sp. LM84 group G4 | reverse complement strand
GCGATGGACGCGTCTTTGGCGTTGTTTTTGTTTTGAGGCGGGGTGGCGTCGTTGTGTCACGTGTGGGCCTCGAGGGAAGAAAATTGAATTACCGGAGAGGTTATGCATGGAGGGGAGGGAAATTTTGTGACTTATTTTTTGGCGGTGGCCACACTAAAAACTATGTCACTCCATTTTTATCCGGTCGCCGTGCTTTTTTTTGGTCGGTGTCCCCCCCGTCGAGACACTTCGAGACGGACGGGTTGACTAAACTAGACCCCCCTAGTACGTAAAACCTGATTTAAACGATCACTCCCGGCCTTCCCCATCGTTAAATCGAGGTATCGTTAACTCAAGGTTAGTCACGTGGCTCAAAATCCGTCACGTGCTAGTTACCCAATATGGAAAAACACTTTGTCATGAGAACATAGAATGCATGATAAAGATGTTGTTGGCCATGGGAATGCAGGTTCATAGTAGAAGCGTTGTATGATTGAGCAGAGTCGTATCATTGGCCCTGCAAGCCTTTCGCCTCCATGGACGCTGCGAACGCAAAGGACAATGCGTGCAACACGTATCCACAAGCTTCACGCTGAATGTATTTTGAGTCACGTAGTGGTGAACCTCATCACGACGTTGAAATGCGACACACATGCGTGAATATCTCTCATCCATGGGTCTAAATTGATATTCTATAAACAGTTCAAGCGACGAGAATCAATGAATGGCGTTGAGGTGGTAAGAAAGGCCGTTGTTTTGTCTTGAATTGACTCTTTGAGACCGGTATCTCGTCACTCTCATCATCTCATGCAAGAATATGTGTGAGGAACGGAAAACTGTGGGGCGGATTTTAGGTTTTCCGACCTCGTTTGAACGATATCAGCCAATTTTTGGGCGATCTGTAATCAGTATCACTATACCGGGGTTTATCGTTATTCCTCTAACAAAACCAAACCGAGGATGGAAAATTATCGGTTAGGCGAGGTTATCGTTTATAGAACAGGTTTTACTGTATGTATGTATTTACTTAACCGTACGGCTACTCATCCTCTATCGATACAACCCGTCCGGCCGTTGGCGATGACGGCTTTCTCATCCGTATCTACAGGTACCTACCTAGTACATACTCCGTACAAACGGACATAGGTACCGTCGCCGCCAACCGCAGCACCGCGGTCCGCATCACACGCATTCACTCACACTGACACAACGCACAAAAAGGTCCCATGAAAGGTTCCAGTTCAATGTCTTCCGTTATTAGACTTCGACTACACGAACTCGGGAAAAAACTCGACGCCAATCTCCCCATGCCTCCTCTGCATATGATCATACACGACCGTTCCTTCTGAAAAAGTCTTCAAGCATACCCAGCAGATGTGCGCTCCGCAATGCGTACAACACATGTGATTGCATCCCGAGGCTTTCTCAATCATGATGCCACAATCGGGACAATGCTTGATGCCGAGTTCCTTCTTCGTGGCTTCGGGAAGCTTGGAGCTCCCGCCGGAAGAGCAGAGGTCGCGGTATTCGGCGCACGTTTGGGCCTCGTGTGGAATGTGGCATGATGTGCATGTAGCAACGAGACATGAGGGGCACTTGAAGAAGGGGGATTCGGATGCATCATCAGCATCATTATCATTGTCATCCTTGTCATCATCTCTGTTCTGATGATCTTCATCGTGTGCACCTGCATCTGCCCCGTCTTGCTGGTGCGTTGGTAGTGGCGGTGCCCTCGCCTTTGACGCGCGGTATAGCTGTATGCAATCAGGGGTAGGACAATTTTTTAGCTCGTGCGCGTGGCGGGCTGCGTATGTTGTAAAGGCCGTTTCGAGAATCTCGTCCAGGGCTGCTGATGAGATATGTTTCGCGAGTTCCTTTCGCGGGAGTACCACGCCGCAAGTATCAGCATCGCCTTGACATCGAATGCTGGCTCCGGAATGGGCGCCCGCGAGGCAGAGATCTTCGAAGCAGCCTGCACAGTAGACGTGCTTGCAGGCTGTGTGTACCGGATTCTCGGCTTTCGTCCAGCAAACGGCACAGGCACTGGCGGTTGTATCATTGTCCTGCTTTGTCCATGATGCAAATGACTTTCCTTTACTTCCGTCTCCATTTAGCAGGATTTCTCGAGCAAGACGGTAGTCAATCTCGGATCCGGCCACGAGAATGCGCCGGGGACGCGAGGTGACGTCCACGACGACTTTGTCCTGTCCGATGGCCGCGGTGATGGCGCGATATCCACCTTTGAAAGCACGGGAGAACAGTTCTGCATCGAGCTCAATGCTATAGACAACAGATGATGGCTTGGACTGGGCAAGCTCAACGAGAGCCTGTTGTGCTTTCTGGCGCTGCGGCCGAGGGCCTAGCAGTTGGAGCCTAGCCCTGCGTCTATCGCGAACAATAAGAATGCCAAGTTCGCGCTCAAGCTGCTTGATCACCTGATGCGCATCACCATGGGCAGCGAAGGAGGGCGACCAGACGGGTTTACCGTCCTTTATCAAGACTTCTCCATCGACAATCTTTTCCAGTGCGGTTTTGGCCTTGGCCACGTCGCCGGCAATCTCCCCTTCGATTTTGAGGACCCTCAATCCGTGAGAATCAGGAGGGTACGCCATGTAGATCAAGTGCTGCGACGCCCAGGTTTGCTTATGCTCGGTAATTTCCTGCTCAACCACGTCGTAAACCCGGGCGGGGACCTTAAGCCTTGCTGAGTGCACAAGCTGCACGGTCAGCCTGCCGAATTTGTTGAACGACAACGGCGTATCGTGGGATAACTTGACTGCCTGCCTCGCATCCGCGTCATTCATGAACCAAGCTTTGGCCTTGAATCGTTTGCCCGAGCCTTCTGCGGCCCCTTCCCAACGTTCCAATGGCCCGGCGCGGAGCAGTAGGGACTCAATTGAGGTATTTGCCGCACACAAGTCAGTATCGTAGCTTGACGCACCCAACTCCACGTGTCCTGGAGCCCGTACACTTGGAATAGACTTGGTGATATCCTCTTCGGTGGCGTGTACTGGAACGTCTAGCAGTCGAACTGTCCACGCCAATGGGTTCCTTTTGCCTGCGCTGCGTGTAGGCTCCTCACACCGGACCTTTTGATCGAGGACTTTATATAGACCAGCCGAGAATTTTGAGCTGACCTTTGTCGCGACCCCTTGCATGCTATAGTTCAGCCAGGCCCTCTTTGTTGGCTTGTGCCATGAGCAATGGACTTTTTTCGAATCAACTCGCCGGTGGCTGGTAGTCAGGGGGCTCATCGCAGCGTTGATCGAAACAGCTTGCAACGCATCATCGCCTTTCCTGTAGGCGAGGACTGCACAAAAGCGTCTGGAGAAATGGGTATCTTCGACCCTGATATCGGCTACACAATGCACACCATCATCTCCCACTGCACTGGATACGCGAATTCGGTCCGCTGCTACAGTAAAGCCAAGCGAACGGGCAAGATCAACTACAGAGCTTGCGGTTGAATCCCGAGGGAGGTTGCTGATACGAACGGCAGAGTAATCAGCCGGGAAGCTCACCTTTGTCACTACGATTCCGTCTCCAAAGTAGACGAAGGCGCCTTTGAGCTCACGGCACCAGGTCTCAGGCACGGATGTTTCTGCCATGGGACCTTCCTTGAACTAGGCAGAAGAAAGAATAATTAGCAAGCTGTCGGTAGAGAAGTTCGTTGAATATGATCCCAATATGTACCCCATCATCCATCACCACCGTCTGTGCGATAGTATGTTGAACATCGTGTGCAAATTGGCACTTCTCGCCCTTGGTACAAGAACCTTGCTGATAGAATCGACAAGGAATGTGTGAGCGCGAGTCCAGTTGCGGCCTCATTGAGAGAGGATGACGAAGAGCGTTCGTTGGAGGTCTTGTCTCTTCACGATTCTGGGCGTGAGAGAAAGGGCAAGTGATACCATTGCGGCAGCGACCTCGAGCAAAGAACTGGCAGATTGTGCTGGACCGCCAGTCTGATGCTGGAGTGAAACTAGGCGTAGGCTTTGATGAGCCGCCGTTGACTTCCTCCATGTGCGCTACTTGAGTCTTGCTGGTGGTTCTGGCCGATATCTTGTCAGGCTTTGTAAGATGTGTGGTTGGGAGTCAAGATACATCTTATTAGGTTTAAGATGCGGCTCTTAGAACACAAACTGTCGTACAGTATAAGTTGGCGGTCGGAAGACACGTGATGACTGCATCGCACGACGGGGCCGTCGTACCTACCATCACACAAGCATAAACACGGCAAGAATCTGATTCGTACGTCACATCTGACAGCACTCGAGGACAATGGCGAGCTCACTACTCCAAAAAGTTCAATTGCATCGAGGTGACAGCAGTTGCAGAGCAGCACCTCGCAGACTTGCCACCACTGGCCAGCTCAGTCTCCCAGGAACAATTTCACAACTTAAAGAGCAATGAGCAGCAGGCTCATCTGAAAAGCGATTGCAAGGTCATATGGGCTCTTGATCATTGGGGAACAAGCTGCAATCCTAGCAGTCGTAATGCATCTTTTTACAGATCGCGACTCGCACCCATTTCTGACAAATATGCCAGACCCTTTCCCGGAGATGGATTGCACTTAACTATAGAGGTAAGGAACAACAATAAGAGCAAAAATGAAAACCATTCATACGAAGCAGAATGCTGCTCCGGTGGCGGTTCGCCGGTGACATTTATTCAGGAAGATCGAGCGAAGGACGGGAAGTTGACTGCTGCGCCGAGACAGATATGGTTCTGTGAATTTATGGCGCCGCGCGCGTTCCCCAATGATTCTTGTTTTTGGCAGGATCATGAGATCTCAGTAGGATGAGTTGGTCCTGTGATACAATACACTCGTGCATCAACGGCGTCAACGCCCTCCGCGATTCTCGGAATCTGGAGACTGGGAGAGTCATCGCATGACGGTCATGACCGCGATCAAGATGACGCCGCGATCGACGCGAAGATCAGAATATCTGCAATGCCAGAGGTCATGCGAATCCACACTGCCATCAATTCATGCATGCCGCCAATGAGAATAAGCCTTCACGGATGGTGGGATGGACCTTCGGGAAACGGCGTACCAGAACCATACCGCATAAGTGTATGGAAACGCGCAGCGGAGAGAATGGAGCCCTTGGGCGGCTTTGCATCGCGAGGTGCCGCGATCTAAACATCTTGGCGTCGATTGACTTATTCGCCAAGATTGAGTTGACCCTCTTCTAGGCGCGCCATCGAGATCTCGTTCTGAGGTCCCTCGTTGGGCGCTTCCTCAGCATCATCAGAAGATGTCGGAAAATACAGAATGAAAGACTTTGATAACGCAGAGACTTCTAATGCCTTCGCTGATTTGACTCAACATGAACTGCTCATCTGCCCCAGAGTGAGCCCTCTCTTGTAAGTCGACTTTATATTCCCACGGCAGCCGGTCAACCTCGATGAGTGTCAATATTGAAGGACGAAGCTAACGCCGATACCCCGTGCCGTAGGAGGTAGTATTGTAAGAGGCGCTATGCAAATACATAGGAGCAATAGCATGCATATCGGAACCACTTGCCACGTTTGACCCCGCAAGGCTGTGAATGTCCGGCCCCGTTATCGTTCACGATATCCGCGTCGTCCTGAATTGTGGAATGGGTAGGGGATAATAATATGTGCGATTTGCTTGTTGCCAGTCGGCTTACATGCATTGAAATCAGGCGATCTGGCCCAGATGCAAAGCGATGACATATTTTCTTTTGCCTTCTGTGTCGTATGTCTCACTCCGAGCGGCGAGACTTCATGAAAGCCGGCCCAAGATCCCTTATGGCTGGAATTGGCCGGGCATTATCGTGTTTATACGCAATTTGCGCTGTAGTAGCCGCTCTGGGGAAAGGTTAGCTCAGAAGGACCCGGTCAGCCCTACGAAATATACATCTGCTCTGGACTTGTCGCATTCCCCGATGGTGACAAAAACATACTTGGTCCTATCCGATCTTGGTCGTCGTGGCGTTGCCTCGATGAAGGGCAACTAGGTACGTAGGAACCATCAATGATACAGCATGTCAAATGAACACATCAAGTTGAAAACTCTGCATCTTCTCTAAATGCGATCATATAAATGCATCAGTCTCGCCAATGCGACCTTATTATCGAATTGTTACATCGAACAAAGAAAGTAAGAGCCTAAGAGGCTGTTAAGATCCAGAATCGTCAATTTTGAGGCCCTTCGTCGAATCGTGCTTCAACACGCTTGAGGTCCATAGTCTTGATTCCAACCAGCTGTGGGATAGCTCTCTGACCAGGAAATGTTGCTTTTTTTTTTTTTGGTCCCTTTCCACCAATTCTTTCATGTCATGGCAATTTCTGTGGTCATCGACCTGTTTCATGATCGGTAGGCTGATGTTCCATCAACTCGTATCTCTGGGTTGTAAGACGCTTTGAGGCCAGAGCTGGGCGTAGTAGCATGGCGAGACACCATCATGGCCGGACTTTGTAGCCAGCCATGCGTGTGGGATGAGTGGCTGTGATGCATGGCATAACACTGATTGGGTGGTCTTGAAATCGTTGCACCCAAAGACAAAGAAAGGAAGACACTGACTTAGACGTAGTCTGGCAGCTGTTTGTGAGTTCCAGTGACTTCGATTCTCGACCGGGAGAGAGAACACAGAGAATATAAAAACCAAAGTTAATCCATGCCCCCGATTCTCTCTCTCTCTCTCTCTCACACACACACACACACACACATACACACACACATACACACATCTCTTTTCACATCGTGCAAATAATTCACAACAATTATTCTTCTCGCAACCAAGTAAAAATGAAGCTCACCTCAGTCGCGCTTCCCATCTCCTTTGCCGGCATCGCTATAGCTCACATGCTTCCTGTCATTGAAGTCCACGCGATGGCGATTTTGCCTTAGCGGCAAAAATGTTCGTTTCCTCGTTTTCTTTCATCGTAAAGCAAATACTCACTGAAAATTCCATGTACTAGGACTTTTTCACGGTAGATGAGGTGTCTTGGAAAGGCTAGTCGGATCTACAATAAATTTGCGTTGCGATTTGGAACTGAACTCTTTCAGATCGCAACGCGTATTGAGTATTCATTTGTGGAGAGCTTGACCAAGTGAAATCGACAATCGACGGCGCCTCAGGATGGTTTCATTCTTTATTCTTTATGTTCCTGACATCTTTGTGCACAAGCTATCTCGCAGCGTTAGCACACAGGCCATTGTCAGATGCCAAGGGACGTTTTGTTTTTAAGTTGGAGGCAGTAAATTGAAGGTGATTCATGAGATTCTTGCTCCTTTCTCTATATAACAGCGTTTCCGAAGAGGTTCTTGCAATGGTTGCACGATACCCTCCGCAGTGATCTTTGTAAATTGAGACTGGCTTGTGGAAAGAGGGACACAATGACCATCGTCGCGTACATTGGGAACTGAGGTAGTACCAACGCGTTATTTCGTGATGGTCGTCTAGTTCAATCTTCACTCAGCTTGAGCAGTGTATATGCTCTGCTCTGGCGTGAAGGTTCCCATGTGCAGGTACAATACGTCCTGGCCAACGCTATCATTGGGATATCGTAGGCGGCGATGACAATTTGAGAGGATGCGTACGGGATATAGTATGGCTCTCGTGCTCGACACCCGCTGGATGGGTGGAAAATTGGCCTCTGGCCGTCATGTCATAGGTGTTTCAGAGCGACATTTGACAATCACCGGCAGCTGAACGCCGAAACTGGCTGATGCCACCGATGAGTCCGCTTCTTGGGGGTCGACAACTTGACGAAAGCCCACGGATACTGGCGGGGCCGTTGGGAACGTCGGAAAGTTTCAAAGATCATTGGAAGGAGCTAGACCCAGTCTGGCTTGGCGTCGATGACTTATGACTTTATGGAGACGCAGGCCACGCGCTCGGCAGGTACAAGAAGGTACTTATGTACATACTGTAATTAGGTACCTCCTCAAGACAAGGGTGCTGCAGCTCGGCGTGACCACTGACGCGATCCCCAATCCAATTAAACGATTGAGCATCATGCTCCAGCTCCCCGTTGTGGCCATCGCAAGTCCGCAACTGGCACTGTCATTTCTTTTTGGTCAAGATCCCCCCTTCGAATCCAGGTTGCGAGATCTAGCTGTACGCGAAGCACCGCCTTTCATGTTGCCGGCTTCAGTCTCGCGACATCAGACACGAAGCAATGGTAAGTCATGCGTCCGCTCCAATATCTATTCAAACTGTCAAGCTGAAGCTGCTGCCCACAGCCGGGGTTCCAGGCAATCAACATCGAGCCCGAGGAAAACGAGGATGAACAGATTGATACCACAAAGGAATTACATGTGAGGCCGACAGTCATTCTCACCCACTCTGTCGCGCACGCTAACCCAGCTATCCAGGTCGACGAGGCCCTCAAAAGGTTTCAAGCAGCCCTGAAGTTGCACGCCCAGGGCCAAAACTCCCGACATGCCGCCGCGTCTGCCTACCGAGAGCTATTCGAGTCTGAGATTTTCCAATATCGCGAAGCGAGGACCGACTATGAACGAGCCGAGCGTTACGCTGAAGGGCGACCTGATGTAACGGTCATCAATGGCGTAGCAACGGCGCTGGACGTTGATGCGGGCGGAGCTGACGGTGTTGCGGCGAGTCTATCCCAGGCCTTGTACATGTCGTATAAAAACCACGGCCAGTTCTTCTTGGACAAGCTCAGGGACCAGTGTAAGGCGCATCCGGACTGGGGAAAAGAAGTGCGATTGAGATACGGAACTCACGATGGCGATAAAGTCCTTGACAACTGGACCGCGGCGCTTGACCAAGATCCGTCCGATCCTGAGCTATGGAGGAAGATGGCTCGTTTCGCCGGTGCCATCAACTCTCGACGGATCAAGCGCTTCTGTCTGGAAGCTGCCGTGGAATTAGACGATGATCCGGCCATCACCGAGGTCATGCCGCCGTCACTTGCCGAGGGCCTGGCCGGTCAGCAACTAAAAGAAGACCTGCAGTTGTTGAGCGATAAAATATCACTCTCACATCCTATCATGGCGCCTTGGAAAAATAGGGAGATGTCGACTTTATTGAAGCGCCAGCTGGATCCGATTCCATTTCTTCCTGACCACACTTCTAAATTAACACCGCCGCCTTCAAGTCTGGCACAACTCCCTCTCCGGATGGCAGAAATGCCGGCAGATTCCCTCCGCCAAAAAGGGTCCCCAACCGACGACGGATATACTATCGGGCCTGTCAAGTCGTGGTGTGAATTAGGGATAGAACTCATGAAATGTTTACAGGACACAAAGGGGGCTTTGCAGGCTTGTCGATCTATTTTGAACGCTGCCAAAGCGGATACAAACATGAGTCAACCATCGGAACAAGTGGCTAATACAACAATAGAACCTCTTCCGCAACCTGAGCCTACAGCAGAGCCTCAACGCCAATCGGAAGCAAAACGGAAATTGGAAGACAAATTCAAGCAAACAGTTGAAGAGCCACAACCTGTGCGCCGCTCAGCCAGGCACGGATCTCGAGCGAACAACAAGGCTAGACCGGTCGAAGTGAAAGAAGAGACTCCCGCTACTGGAAGCAAAGAATCAGCCAAAGAAGGCGCGGAAAATGAGGTACCCGAGAGCGCGACGTCGGCCTCAATCAGGAAGCGCTCGCAATCTGTTGCCGGTCTCCCAGAAGGCGTCGATGACGAGAATGTGGCAGACAAGAGGAGTAAACGGGTTCGACGGCGCACGGAAGCAACTCTCACCGAAGACACAGCAGATGCAAGTACGACGATTTTTGTTCAGATGCAGCCATTCCAGGAGAGTGATCGCATTCTTTTCCAGCTGACCAAGACCATTCTCGAAAATCTTGGCGTTGAGGACGCGCCGACGCTAGCATATGTGCAGGAAGTTCTGGACTCATGTTCCGTGCAACAAGACAGAACATCGAAACTTACTCATAATGGTGCCAAGGACTTGCGAAATGCTGTCTCGAACTTTAGCGAGGATGCCGCCAACGTGCTCCTGAACAGTGAAGAACGCGCTACATTGGGCTTGTCGTCATTTTTGGAGCATACTAAGTCGGGCTCGCAAGACCAGGACGATGTGCCTCCATTTGACGAACAAACAGGTCTCAGCCACTTTTCAAAAATGGTCTTGGATTACGGTGAATGGATGACTAGTAACGACATAGCGTTTGCATGGGTGCGCGTGATGAGTGAGAGCTACTCGACATCCAAATGGTCTGATACCATGAAGGTTGCTGTGGTGCAGATGCTCAATAGAGCTGATACAATCTTGTACAAACACATTGTTGGGATTCTGGAATCACCTCGGAAATCCGAGGAAGACTTGCAAGTCCTGCGCAAGGTTTTGCCCATGATCTTCGAACTTCACATTGACATTTACGAAAGAATCACAAATCCAAGTAGCGCAGTCGACTACGCAACACGAGTAGAAACCAAGTATCGGCTAGACAGGTGGCTTCGAACAATGTCGACATATCTGCAGGTTCAGAATGTACCGCAGAATGACGTCCTTTGTGCGAGGTTTATGTGGGCATCTATCATGACTACTTCACTCACTGACAATCCTGTGCGAGAACATATCATGCTGCTGTGGACATCCTTGCGAGATTTTCTGACGAGCGAACACGTGGAGACTGTCAGGCTGCCCAACAATGTTGTCATGCCTTTAATATCGCCAGCTGCAGCGGATCGCGAGCTCTCAAAGCTCACGACTATGGACTTTTTTATAGGCCTGTTTCAGGATGAAAAGATGGACCCGGTCGCGGTGATCGATACTCTGGAGCCGGTTCTTAATCCAACATCCGTTTTTATGTTCGACGGCGAGCCCGCTGGTCTTCAAGATGTGCCAGGAAGAGCAGATGGCAATGATAGTGCCTGTGAAGGGTCCGACAAAGCTACAGAGACTTGCAAGGAAAACGAGCCCCTCGACGGTAGTGAAAGTCCAACACTGTCACCTACGGAGGGAGCCAACGGAAAGGTCATTTCCGAGAATGCAACACAAGGTATGAAGGACTTGTGGAAGTTTCTCCTGAACAGCAGTACAGAGCTGCGCCTTTTTCTATGGTCTCGGTTGGGAGACGCATACGAAGCCATTAAATATCCAACAAAGAGATTCTCGTGTCTCCTGAAGAGTATAGAGATGGTGATGAGCAACATGGAAGGTGACACTTATATGAGGACCCCCGACGAGTCGCGCAAGAACCTATTTATGCGAACGCTTAAATCTCTCGACGAGCTGATCATCCAGGCGTTGTCAATGTCTCTTAACAATCACACTGCCTTTGATATCATTGATGAAGCACATCTCAAAACAAGCTCAGCGGCCATCGCTAAGCTGTGCACCATCCTACACGTGTCTTCGCTTTGTGAGGACGAGTCACGCCTTGGCACGTTGACTCTACCCACAAACAACAGCACATTCACGGCACTTCTGAACAAGTTGCGAGATATGCAGGTACGCTCCTGGTGTCTCCTCTTTACAATGTTCAAGACTGGCTTCTCCCAGATGGAGTCCTCCACGTCAGAGAAGGACGCTGCGGCTTATCTTGCAGCCGTTCATCGCGTATTAGGCCTCCGCAAGTTCTGCAAAGCCTCCAACAAGATCTTTCTGAAGTCGATGCGTGTGGAGCTTCTCAGAATGAAGAACATTGAGGCATGGGAGGATCATCTAGAACAGGTGCTCAATGACCTGTATGGTCTTAAGCTAGGAGTGGGCGTATGGGAAGTGGAAGACCATGGGTGTCCTTATGAGAAGTTGGAGAAGCGACAAGCCATGCAACTGGTGGAGAAGATTATGATACTTGCGAACCGTATGACCATGAAGGATCTCTTGAAATCGGAACTAAAGACAACGATTGAGCACATGCAGCAGACAATCGGGCAGACCAAATCGACATCGCAGATGATTCATAATCTGCGGAATCTCACAGAGATGCTCAAGAGAGCGATACACCCTCTGCGTCTCTACCAGGCTCTTTCTGGGAGTCTGTCTGTGGATTGCGTTGCTGTCAACATTCCCGAAGCGGCGCTTGCCAGGCATGGTTGGTTCTTCCTCCTGGGCATGATTGCACTGACCAAGTTCAAGGGCGTAGACCTAAATCGTCGGCAGACCCCTGGTGCGACAGACGATTTGCGCATCGGAGCCACCTTTCTTAGGTTGCAGTTACAGTTCACTGCCGATAGATGGGACGCGTGGTTTCGACTTGCCGAGTGTTTTGACTACGAGCTGGACGAGTCTGTTATATGGACCGCTGATAAGATGAATAAGGATCGCTCGGAGTTGGTCAAGTTTCAGAGGAACGCTATTCATTGCTACACGTTAGCTCTGTCGCATTCGCGGCATGAACAGGTTCGTGCTAACGATGGAGATCCGCTTCACGACTTGTACCATAAATTCGGGATGAGGCTGTATTCCTCCAGCCGGGAGCCATTTGCGATGGAACCGTTTCAGCATTCGGATCAGGAAAGATACTTTATTCAGGATATGGGTGCGACCACCTTTAAGAAGATCTTACATGATCAAATGTCACAGTACAAGGTTTGGAAGCTTGCAGCACGGTTGTTCCGGATGGCTATGAAACGGGACCCTCACAACTGGAAGTAAGTTGGTTCCTGTCCCTTCCGTAACATAAATGCGGCCCTTGGCAGCAATTTTTTGTATTCTCTCTAATCCGCTGCTTAGGAACCCATACATGCTGGGGAAATGCTACTGGAAAATGTACCAGACGCCCGAGGATGACCTCGACAGAACAGATAAGAAGGCTCGCATCACATTGAGCAGTTTGCTAGCCATTCTGAAAAAGTCAATCGAAGTATCTCAAAGTGCCAGGAAAACCAAGAACAGTGAACCTATTCTAGAGCCGCACTACAAGTTGGCTTCCATTCTGCATAAACTAGTCACTCGCGGCGACATCCCTGCAGCTGATGCAGCATCAATCTTGGCGGAACAGCCATTTGGGATCGTTGTCAAACCCAACGACCACTTTGCCTCCTTCACGGAACCTGAGGACTGGGAGGAATACATCATACGCAACCTGACTAAGCTGCGTGAAAAGGACAAGTCCAACTGGCAGCATCGCATCGTCATACGCCATGCCAAGATCTTATTCGATGAAAGCACCAATGACGACCTCGTTGAAAACAGTAGTGACCGCATCGTCGCCGCCAGAGCAGCATTTCTACTCTTAAAAGATAGCATGTTCACCAAGACTATGGTAATGAACGTCTGGAAGTGCGACGCTGAACGCCCAGGTCGCCACCATGTATTCACCGAGCAATACGTACGCTTCATGACAAATATCCTCGTCATCCTATCGAACCGAGTGGACCTAGAGCTTCTCCTCCGCCGGCTACGCAAAAAAGGAGCGGAGTTCTACCACTTTGCTGACCTGTGGCAGTATAGTTGCACAGCCTATGTGAAGCTATTACGCGCAGCCTACGCGGTGCCAGTGACGACCGACGAAGCATTTAAGAACATGTGGACCGAGGAGTTCGAAATCATGAGTGAGCGCATTGCTGCGTGGGCGGGGGGTGATGGGCGGCATCCCAACGCGGCGTTTGAGTGTATGAAGGACGCCATTGAGATGAAGAAACTCAATGGGAACTTAATGAAAGTCGCGCCTATTGATGATCTCATTAACGATTGCTACACGACTATTTACAGGGACGTTGCGGCAACGTTGCCAGGTCTGGAGCCTGGTGCGATTATTAAGGAACGGAAACATGCCAAGGAAGTGGCTGCTCAGCTTGAGGCAGTCGCGCAGGCTGAGTTGAGGGCACCGATGTCATTCAGTGGTCTTCTTAATCCACTCAACGGGGAGAGAGATGGCGCTGCTGCGGGGACGATGACGCCGATGGAGGTGGACAAGACGGAGACGTGCGTGCCACGAGCCAAGAGGCTAGCTGGGGTGCGACGACCGGAAATACTGCGTAGAGCGGAACAGGCAGTCCTGCGGGCCTTGGAGACGCCGAAACTGGGTGCGGGTACCGCGAAGAGCCGTGGGGGAAGCATATCGAGTGCGAAGCGTGGTAGTCAGACTCCTGCTCTTCGGAGCAGTCGTGCTGGAAGCGGGCAGGAAGACACTGATGGCCCGGATGCGCAAGTTCGGCGAGAAGCGGGCGAGAATACCGACGAGGAGATGGAGGATGTTCATGGGAACGAACGACGGGATGTGGATGACGACCATCGAATGGAAGACGGTGATGACGAGGAGGAAGAGGAGGAGGAGGAACATGATACGGGTAGTATACATGATTCGGCGGATGACGAAAGCGACCTCAGCGATGTACCCGAAGGATATGATGATGATGTTCCGCCTGGTCTTTTGTTTCCTAATCTGACGCATAGGTTTCGTTTGATCGACGATGGTGATGTTGATCGGGGTGATGAAGTATCAGGAGGAAGAGGCAAAGGCGATAAGGAGGGGACTGAGGATAGTGAGAGTAGAGTTGAGGTCGAGGAGGAAGAATTAGAAGAAGAAGAGCAAGAAGAGGAGGAAGAGGGGGGAGAGGAGGCGGAAGAGGCAGAAGAGGAAGAGGCAGAAGAGACAGAAGAGGAAGAGGATGATACGCAGGAGCTTATTGAGGATGAGATTGAGGTCGGTGTTGGATATGAGGAAGCGGTGGAGGAGGAGGACGGGGAGGAGGATATAGAAGAAGGAGGGGAAGATGAAGTGGAGGAAGAGGGAGATGAAGAAGGAGAGGATGAAGTGGAAGAAGAGGAAGATGAAGAAGGAGAAGAAGCAGAAGAGGATGAAGAGGAAGAAGATGAAGCTGTAGAGGTTGAGGTTGCCCATGGCGACGACGACGACGACGACGACGACGACGACGAAGAAGAAGAGGAAGAAGAGGAAGAGGAAGAACATGAAGACGTCGAAATGGTCGATGTCGAAGACGAAGAAAGAGAAGAGCATGGACACGAGGAGGAGGAGGAAGATGAGGATGAAGAGGGTACAGAGGAAGAGGAAGAGGAAGATGAAGAAGGAGAAGGAGAAGGAGAAGAAGACGAAGCTGACGAAGATGAAGAAGAGGAGGGGGAAGAAGGCCAAAGTGAAGACGATGTCGATGAGGAAGACGAAGAGGTGGAAGGCGAAGAAGCCGAGGAAGAAGAAGAGGGATTGACGGGTAAAATCTGAAAAAGTTTAACAAACGGCGTCCAGGATTCATTTTGTTAGGGGAAGGGGGCGTTGGGTCGAGTAACGCACTCGTTTTGGGTATTAAGTAGCGTCGGTGGCGTCGGTTCAAGAATGGCACTCTTTCACGAATTGTGTAGTTGTATTTTGATTCTCGGCGTTGATATACATGACATGAGGCCAGTACACCCACTGAGAGCGATGTACAGAAGCATGATTGTGAATTGAATGAAAGAAGAGAAATCTGCTGGTGCGCTGTTATGTTAGCTCAAGAGACACGCAACGAAAGAGTCGTACGTGAGAATCTCAAGGCAGAAAAGATGAGATGAATCATACGCGAGAGATGGGACGGCAACGATACTCACACAGAACAGCGCGCCAGATCAATACAATCGTTAAACTGTATACATGATTAGGTACACATCGGTATATTCTCTCCTTATCTTCTAATTCATGATAACCTTGTCTCTCTTCGTGGAATGGCACATTCGTGAATCGCGAACTTGTTGTGAAAACCAAGTCCGGTACGCAGACCGAATACAGACGGTAGCGCGGTCTAAGTCTCTCACTCACCGCGACTACCTGCACCTGTTCATCAGCCGATCTTTACATATCGAATTGAAGACGATGCACAGAATTTGAGTTGCATAGGTCTAGGTTCGTAAAGATATTGCTGCTCTTGGCTGAAAGTGTTCCTCTGGCGAAACAGATGGCATCATGGAATGGCCACTGTACTTAACTGTACTGAACATGACAGTCGTGATATTAAAAAAGTAAAAAAGATGTTACATAAAGACGTCTCTTCCCCACAATTAGCCCTCCTCCTTATCCATCTCATCCCTCCTCCTCTTGCCCCCATCTCGAACCCGATTCGTCTTACCACCCGCTCCCTTGGCGCCTTTACTTTCTCCAAGCTTCTTCATTTCCACCCTCGCGTGGCGCTGTGCCTCCTCCACACGGGTCTGGAACGCCATTACTTCCTCTTTCTCGGTGGGATAAATGTCGAGTTTCTTGCCCAGGGCCGCCTCGATGCGCTGGTAGATTTCAATGTCGTATTGCGTGACGAAGCTGATGGCAATGCCGGATTTTCCTGCACGAGCGGTACGGCCGACGCGGTGGATATACGTCTTTGAGTCCTGTGGGAGGTCAAAGTTGAGAACGAAGTCCACCTTGGGAATATCGAGACCACGGGCGGCAACATCGGTAGCGACGAGGATGTCGCGGGTACCGGAGCGGAATTTGTTGAGGGCACCGAGACGCGCGGACTGGGAGAGCTGGCCGTGGAGGGGGATGGCGCCGAAGCCAAGCGTGCGGAGGAGAATAGCTGTGCGTTGGGTTTCCCAGACGGTGCGGGTAAAGATGATGGTGGACTTGCCGGCAAATTCGTTGGCCAGATAGATGAGGTAGGTGTCCTTGCGGGGCTGT
Source organism: Claviceps sp. LM84 group G4 (assembly GCA_018360345.1). Taxonomy (NCBI): domain Eukaryota; kingdom Fungi; phylum Ascomycota; class Sordariomycetes; order Hypocreales; family Clavicipitaceae; genus Claviceps; species Claviceps sp. LM84 group G4. Next base: position 15,801 of record SRQH01000290.1, on the reverse strand, counting down.
GGGATAAACAGCATGTGTTGAAGGAGGGTCGAGACGGTCTGGTATTTGTTTGAGCTGATGCTCACGCGGACCGGGTCGCGAAGACTTGCGCGCTGCAGGCTCTCGACTCGGGAACTCAGCGTTGCTGAGAAGAGAAATGTCCGGCGTTCGCGCGGTATGAATTTTAGAAGCTTGTCGATGGCCGGGCCAAAGTCCATGTCCAAGAGACGGTCTGCTTCATCCATGACCAGATACTTGAGCGTACGGAGTGAGAAGCCCTTTGTCTTTTCTAGGTGGTCCACCAGACGACCAGGAGTGGCCACGATGATGTGAGGTTTCTTGCCTAATGCGACGGCCTGTGGTACCATGTCCAGACCGCCGACGATGACGGCGCATCGCAGCGATATCAGCGAGCCGAGTGCCTCGAAGGCCTGACCGATTTGGGCAGCAAGCTCTCGCGTTGGCGCGAGGACGAGACCGAACAGCGGCTGCGGATTATCCAGGAGCGCCTGTAGAATGGGCAGCGCGAAAGCTGCTGTTTTTCCAGAACCGGTCTCGGCGAGGCCAATGATGTCACGGTCTTCGAGGGCAAGAGGAATAGACTTTTCTTGAATCGGCGTTGCATATTTGTAGTTAAGGGCTTCGCAGGCTTCGCAAAGGGCGTCGACAACCCCCTGTTGGTTGCAGCTTCAGATTTAGTCCATGTCCTGGTCTGATGGAAGACGGCCAAGGTTGTTTGGAAGAGGTGTTGTAGCAAAAGGAGGGGGGAACTTCGTGGTTAAATCACCGGCTTACCAGTTGTTTGAATGTCTTGGGTTGAGAAGGAGACTCTTCTGCCGAGGGCGCTTCCAGTGCCGCTGATTCATCGTCCTCGCTGCTCGGATTCACGTTTGAAGGTGTGTCGGTAGGAGCTGAAGCTGGAGGAGGAGAGGAGCGGCGGTGTTGTTCCTTTGAGCGCTTCGTTTGCGCTGTGCTGTCGGCGACTTTGCGCCTCTTTGAATCCGGCATGGCTGACGCTGGATCGTGTTCTCTTGACAGTACACGAAAAGAAGAAAAGCAAGACGAGTTTCATTCAGGGCTCAATGGCGATCGGATGGAGTGTGTGTGTGTGTGTGAGTCGAACGCTTGAGTCTTGACACTACCTACCTACCTATGTACCATTTTGATCTTGATGAAGTTGCCGCTCCATCGAAAAAGTTTTAGCGGGGCCTGATGCTTATCACCGCGGCGCGATTGACTGCTATTGACTGCTATTGGCCAGGATCACAACTTATCAGCACCTTTGTCTCCACCGCGTCGTCTTTTTTTCTCTCTCAAGTCTCAACGCTTTGCCCATGAAGACAAGACTGTTCTCGTCAATTTGTTCCCTCTGCACAAAGTAAAAGACACGACAACAAAATGGCGAGACGACGAACAAAGAAGAGAACCCATATCGGGGCCAACAACCCCGAGGTGGCTTCCGCGGGACATGCATCGAGCCGCGATCCCAAAAGCATGGTTATTCGGATAGGCGCGGGCGAGGTCGGTTCAAGTATCAGCCAGCTTGCGACGGATGTGAGAAAAGTCATGGAGCCCGGTACGGCGAGTCGATTGAAGGAGCGCAAGGGGAACAAGCTGAAGGACTACGTGGTCATGTGCGGACCTCTTGGCGTTACGCATCTGATGCTATTTTCTCGCTCGGAAAGCGGGAACACAAACTTGAGAATGGCGCTGGCGCCAAGAGGTCCTACGATGCATTTCAGAGTAGAACGGTATTCGCTATGCAAAGACGTACAGAAAGTACAGAAGCATCCTAGGGGTGGTGGCAAGGAGTTTCTGACACCTCCTTTGGTAAGCCTCAACAATTTCTCTTTTTGCCGGTGTCTTACTACAGACAGTCGTCGCTCTGAACAAGGATCATTCAACTTATCTAAGGAATGGTATGAGATCTTTTGCTAACAGTTGGAATCTCTTCTACACCCTGCTTAGTTGGTCATGAACAACTTTACTACCCCCGGCGCCACGGCCAAATCAAAGGTTCCCAAACATCTCGAGTCTCTCGCCACGACCGTCTTCCAATCACTTTTTCCGCCCATTAACCCGCAAAAAACGCCTCTCAAGACCATCCGACGAGTCCTTCTCCTGAACCGTGAGGAGTCCGAGGAAGACGACGGGACCTTCATCGTCAACTTTCGACACTACGCCATCACAACTAAGTCGACGACAGTCTCAAAACCACTGAAGAGAATCAAGGCTGCCGAGAAGCTGCTGGCCACCAAGTCCAGCCGGCAGGGGCGGATGCCCAACCTGGGCAAGCTTGAGGACATTGCCGATTACATGATTGGCGGGGCCACAGGAGATGGGTATATGACGGATGCGACAAGTGGCAGCGAAGTCGAGACAGATGCCGAAATCGAAGTTGTGGACAACGCGCCGCGGCGGGTCCTCTCCACGAAAGCTCGTCTAGCCGCAGAGCAAAACGGAGACGAAATGGACATAGAGGTCGAGAACGTGGAACGCAGAGCAGTCAAGCTAGTAGAACTGGGCCCTCGCATGCGTCTGCGTCTTACAAAAGTAGAGGAAGGTCTCTGCGGCGGCAAAATCATGTGGCACGAATACGTACACAAGTCGCAAGAGGAAATCAAGGAGCTGGAGAAGCGGTGGGCGAAGAGGCACCAAGAGAAGGAGGCGAGGAAGAAGGAGCAAAAGGCCAATGTGGAGAGAAAACAGGCTGAGAAGGCGGCTAGGAAAACGAAGTCTTCTGCTGAAGATGGGGCGGAGGAGGAAGGCGATGATGACGACGATGACGACGACGAAGTGAACTACAGTGACATGGATTTTGAAGACTTTGACAGTGAGGGATTGGCAGGGGATGCAGAGTTCAAGGCAAATGAGGCCATGGAGGAAGATGGGGAATGGGAAAGCGAGCGGAAAGAGATTGGACGGACATGAGAGCCGATTATATTGATGTGAACAAATAGACTTCGAGCCGACGAATATACTGTTGGATTTAGGGAGTCACGAACAAGCAAAGGCCAAAATGCTGCTATAGTCCCACTTCGAGAGCTAGGGATATACCTACACAGCTGCATCAATGAAGCATGTTGGGCGCAGAATAGGTACTTGTCTGAACAGCCATGGGCGTATCGCTTGAACGCTAAAACAATTAATGATCCGATACCTATTATGCGTCCGATCATACATCTGATGATGCAAACTCCTTACCTAATTGCACACTTTCGTGCGCTAAGCTTGTATCAAAGTCTTTGGCCGCTCGCACGAGACGTACCTACATGTCACATAAAAGTTGAATTGACGGACGAAGTCTAACCGTTAACGTGAAGGACGAGAAGGACCCTGCCACTGTGAGCTACCTACATACCTACATACATACTCCGTATGTAAATGTTGTCTCTCAGTTGTGTATGTATACATACATGTGTAATCCCACGGTGCATCTATAGGTTGCTCCTCATGTGCATCTAACGTAGGATGACTGGGCGCGGCTGGACCCTTTTCGTGCGATGCAAGCGAGACGCGGGAACGCCAGGGCGAGTCAAAGGCATGCGGAGCGAGCATGGCATGAAGGAATCAACAGACGGAATGTGACGTGTCTCATATCCCAATGCACAGCTACAATCGCGTTCATATTTAAACAAGGCACGGACAGACGCGGGCAGGCGCGATCAAAACATGAAAAGCACGGTCAGCGCCTCTGGATTTGCCTCTCTCGCCAACGCAAAGCACAGCAAACTTCAAAGCCGAATAGGGGTTAGAAATACCTAACGCTACGAACGAAACTCGGAAATCAACATCATTTTACGCATATACCACACTTCTAATGGCGCCCCTCCCGCCACAAGAAGCCCGTAAACACCACGCCTTCCTTCTCGCTCTCTTTGCCCTGCTTTTCGTGTCCTCAGCCCTCGTCACATACTTTATGCTCATGCCCTTTTCTCAATTCGCCTCGAGCGGTCGCCAACGTCATCTTCACGACGAAACGGAGATGTGGGCTCCTCTTTTTTAATAATTTGGATCAGTTTGACCGGCGCGGAGGAGCCGCTCAATGCACGTTCCAGTTGGGATCGAGATGGGCCGCGAGGGGAAAGCCGTTTTTGCGCTAGCACAGCAGCAGTCGCGGAGAGACGTCGTTGGCAATCACGATGATTATATATTTTATCGGCTGCGGTGCTTGGACGTGCCAGAGAGAAAATCGCAGATGTTGTGGGCTGTGACCAAATACTTGGTGAGACGAGTTTGGGAAGCTATCGCGGACGTGGATGATTGCAAGGCGGAAGCGAAAAGGGGGATGTTGCGTGGCTTTACTTGCACCAGTTGAGTTCTTCCAATTCTCTTCCACTTTTTTCCTTGTTTCGTATTTGTGCTAACTTTGTCACAGCCGTCATTATAAGTCACTGCTGTGCTTGTATGACGCTATATTTGATCAGGTCGATTATTCCGACGACAGTACTTTCAGAGACTAAGATCTCTGATCATATCTCACACAGCTGGCTCACCAGACGTCTACAGTTTCCACAATCATAACAATCAGAGAAGTCCCCGTTATTCAGAAAAGTTCCTGTAATCATAACGGCGAGAACATACGATGTGCCGGGCCAGTACATAGCAAGCATGATAGCGTTCCGTCTGGCGGAGAGATCTTCATCCCGAGTTCTGAGTATCTCCGGATCCCGACAATTCAATGCGCTCCGTCCGGCGTCGATAGGCCTCCGGCTCCGGGTCGTCGCGCTGCGCAACTTCAAAGTCAACGTCCGCGTCCCACATTGCGATATGATGACTGCCACGATTGTGCCAGGCTATCAAGCCCCGGTAGCCAGTTCGTGATTGTTCAGTCCTTCCAGCCTAACCCAGCACGGGAGAGGGCTCGGGTCCCTGGAACTCGTAGTCGTTTTGAGTATGGTAGTCGAGCGAGGACATCCAGAGTGGCCATGTGCTAGAGCTTCTTCAAAGTCAAATCTCACTTCCTCCAGGATGAAAACCTTACCTGGAGGCACGGGGGCTCCACGCGAAGGTATTCGACAGGTACCGCCTTCTTATTGATGGCTAAAAGATACCCATAGGCAAAGTTTTCCTCGGCTCCCAGCAAAGAATTGTTCTCTTTGGGAGGCAGAATATGCTTAGACATAGGTGGGAGCAGACGAAGAAGCTTGAGGGAAGATATCCTTCTTTTTCGTTTTCTTCTTCCTCTCCAAGAATAAGAATGACATTGATCGACACTAGTTCCTCAGTCTTTGCCTAGGTCATTCCATCACAAGAGATGCAACACAAAATCGGACGTGGTCTGCTGTTCTGATACCTGCTGAACTGTCCCGCGTGGGCCAACTGTGTCTACTTCTTACAAAGTCCATGTTAGCAAAAACAGAACGGATCGTCGCATTGGGCCCATTTTTATGTCATCGTGCGCAACAGCTCCAGTCTGCGTGTTGATACCAAGTTGTATTCTAAAAGACGCACAATTGAGTGGAATATTGAGAATTCTGAGTGAGATGTTCAAATGAAGTTATGTATGTAACATAATACATACCTACCTTCGCGCGTGACCCCCCTTTTGAATAAGGACCTTGAAGGTAGCCCCTGTATGTGGATAAAATGAAGATGCATTAACGCGACGCGACGCGACACACCAGGCCTAGTGGAGCCACAACTTAAAGGCTGTTTATTCCTCCATGCGTCTCTCGGCTCTCCATATCAATCAACACCGTCAGCAGCTGTACAGGTTCTCATCAAACGACATGACGAAATCGAAGGTTCAATCTCTCAAGCGGTCGTTACATCGTAAGAACGTATTCGCACGCCCCTTCGAGTACTTTCGCACAACCATGCCCCTCCCTAAAGTGCTGACGAGACCCTGAACGAGGTCAAAACGATGGTCTACCTTCATCTGTGCAATTTGGCACTTTCGACGAGCTCTCTACAATATTGCTGCGTTGGCACCACCGGAAGAAGACGGTATTTTTAAAGGAAGCCTGCAGCGATTTATCACAAGATTGACGGGCAGCCCAGCACGACGTAGGAGATACTGATTTGCATCACCTGATTCCTGATTCACCGGCATTGTCGATTGACTTGCCACTTGCCTGAAAGGGCAATAGGTTGGTGCGTATTGAAAAACAAGTATGCCTCTAGGGTATTTTTTACGAGATATAAGAGTGTGCGATGCATGGTCGAGCCATACTACTATTCCCGCAGCTCTCCCTCCCTGTACTATCTGCACCCTGCCCTCGTTAGGACCCAACTCTTCACGGTTCTTTATACGGTTACGGTACGGGCACTTCTTCGAGTAGACAGCTGAGGAACATTCTCTCAATGATCCGTGCGATTGCCTGGGCGAGTGAGAATCTCGCGAATTCCAATGAATCCATGCATCAAGATGTACACTGCAGCGTCATGTCAGCTACTGCATTTCGTTACATTGTCATCCACAGGCTGCGGGCCCAAAGAATCTACTTACTCATTGGAGCGAGTAACACAAATCCGATGCTATATAGTGAGACGGCCTCTTTGGATCCCACCTGTGCCTCATCCATCCAGAAGAAGGGATATTCTCCAGTCACCGACTTACCAACGGCACCCCATGCGAGGTACGCGCCGCTTAACCCCATGAGACTAAGCATATGGGAACCGACATTCTGTGCGACAAGTCAGTTTCGTATCTTCCCCGCTGACAAGTTTCGGACAGTAAACTACCAATGCGGGCTTGATGCTGTTGAAGAAAAATATCTCCACCACCATAATGAGAGAATTGGCGGCGTGGAGGTTGATCATGACAAAGGTCTTAAACCAACCCTCTCCCAAGAGATCACTTACTTCAACATTATCACTGTCAGCAGGCTCGTCAAATTCAATTTCAGTGGAATGGTGTCGACGAACTTGGTGTACCAGACGTGGCCTTGACAAGGTTGACCGCAACCTCGGATCCTACAGCTAAAGCTGCAGCGGCCGCGTCGTGCTGTCGGGTGATGAACCAGTAAATTACTGAGTTCATGAAACAAAAGACGGTTGTGGCACTGTGGAAGAGTTGGAAGTAAAACTGCTTCCGTGGACTGCCCATATTTTCAGGTAAGGACATGGCCTTGATGATGAGACGCGCAAGGCGCCCTTCTACCTCCGACGGCTCAGGGTGATACATATGAGTATACGTCCATGCCTGCATAATTAGTACCTATCACGCTCCCCATTTCGCGCCACGCCTTGGAATGGGTTCGCTTACGAAAGTTATGAGATGATATATAAACGTCAAGGCGGAGCAGATCGTGGAAAAATTGAAGAGGTTGCTCAGACCAGTGCCCTCTTTCTCCTCCGTCATTTTGTAGTGGATCGTCATGCTTGCAGCGGCCACGAGGTATCCGAGTACAGTACCACGCGAGGCCACCAACGCTTTCTGGTCGATCCATTGCCACGCGGAGTGACTCGCTCGAAGAAACACGGGCTGTAGGCATTCATCTTGGAAATTAGCTACGGTCCTTGAACATCACCGTGCGTGTACTGACATGGTCCTGCATAATGACAGGGGCTGGCAGGTTTGAACCGCCGAGGAGAGGAGTGGACGACATGGCGAGAAGTGATGTTGTATCGAGGGCTGATATCAAGATGGTTATTATTCAGGTTTCTAAGATAGTTGTTGAAGTTGACAATGTTCGGTGGCCAAGGACGCAGCCAGCGGACACAGGTAGGATGCAAGTCTGATATGAACGGGGTGAACGTGCGGCGATGCAAAGAAATCAAGGCTGTAAAAAGGCAAAAGTCGCGACGCGCGAGGGAAACAAAAAGCAGAGTTATTCTCTCTGGCCTTGCAGTCTGGGAAAGAGGGCGCTTTGGCTACGGTCCTTCTATGTGGTCGGCGTAATTGGGAAGGAGGCGTGGTGCATTTACGCTGCATAGCAGGAGTCCAGATGCCAAAGCGGCAACTTCCTTCCACGAGACAACCCAGATACTGCTCAAGTGATATATTGTATTGGTATAATGATTGGCATCATCAACCTTCGTTTCCTCGGTATGGACTCTAGTCCTTTTTGATGCTCTCAGCACCTTCTTGCTTCATACCCTCGCATCCCGCTAATTTGCCAGCCAGCTCCTCGGCCTTTCCATAGCCCTGGGTTGATGCGTCCCGCTTCTCTCCCGCCTCTTTCATGGCCGAAAGACCTGCTGCTTTGTCCTGCTCCCCCGACGACTTCCAGGGATTAGAGCCCGTGACATCTCCTATCGTGGCCTTGTTCAAAGTCAGATTAGTTCAGGGTAGGAAGTCTGGTAGAAGGAGTATTGTATCTCAATTATCTCAATATGTCGAAGAAATGTCTCAACTTCAAGTTCGCTTACCTCTGCAACTCCTTTGACGTATTGGACGTGGCCCTGGATAAGACTAGGTTCTTGGGGATTAGAGCCTGACATGTTGATGAAGCGTCACACGGTGTGTTAGAATCTCGATAGGTATGAATGCGTAATAAGCGGACGAAAAGTGCGAGCAATGACCAGACACCTGAAAATCGTATTGAACTGATATTTTATGATTATGCGTAAGTCAATGCGTTCTTCTGTTGCAGAGGCCCTTCTTTTAAATATGTATTTTACACCAACGCCATGCGGCGCCTTTGACATTTGATGACATGCTTCGACCATTCCATGACATCACAAATGTGTCGTATACATATGTACATATGTACTTTGCGACTCACGCGGCTACCCCACGTGTGACGTGTGGCTGTGCCGATCCGATTTGTAGAAATGCACTAAGATGTGGCTGGTACAACTTGCAACCGACCGTTTGGCTTGCAGCAACGAGACGTGGTCAGTTCCCAAACACGCCAGGTTGTCACGGATTGAAGAGAGCTCCAAACCTCAGCTACACCACGCAGCTGCTAGCTGCCCTCTGCTTTGGCCTGCTACCACAGCTCTCGATTCTCTTGACTAAGTTCTTGTCGAAGTAGCAGTCGCAGTCATGTTATCCAGCCTGGGCAACCCGCGGCAAGCTGCCGTACAGCTGATGAACTTTGCGCTGATCCTGTCCACTGCATTTATGGTAATGTTGAGATATCCGCATGCACCTCGTTCACATATCGCATTCCAGCGTCAAGATTTTTGACACTTGCCCAATATCCTCTTTGAAACGGAAAAGTGAACTTTCCAAGCTAATTTTTTTCAACATAACAGATGTGGAAGGGCCTGTCCGTCGCCACCGACTCGCCGTCACCGATCGTCGTCGTTCTGTCCGGGTCCATGGAGCCTGCATTCCAGCGCGGTGACCTCCTCCTACTGTGGAACCGAAACCTGCGACAAGAAACCTCCGTGGGAGAAGTCGTGGTATACAATATTAAAGGAAAGGATATTCCTATCGTTCACCGAGTTGTGCGAAAGTTTGGAATTGGGTAAGTCTTTTGACGTGGCCGCATCTCAACAGATCGTGCTTTCCGGGAAAGTCGCAATTAGACGATGGGATGATACTGACTGGACCACAGGGAGAAAGCTAAGCTACTGACCAAGGGCGACAACAACAATGCCGACGATACAGACCTATATGCTCGGGGCCAGGACTACCTGGAGCGCCGAGACATCATAGGCAGCGTGGTGGGCTATTTTCCATTTGTGGGCTACGTGACCATCCTTCTGTCGGAACACCCGTGGCTGAAGACCGTGATGCTGGGCATCATGGGCTTGCTCGTCATGATCCAACGAGAATAGAGAGTAGATGTTCGCTTGTCTAAGAATCCCTGAATAAGTAAGAAAATGCAATCACTGCGGATGCTGCGCAGGCTCCTCTAATAGCGGCTAAATATTGGCCGGAAAGAGCACGGCTGCCCTGCCATACATGATGCAAGCTCAGTAACTTATCGAGAATCAAACTTTTGTTCAAACGGCTCGTCGCCGAGCTTCTAGGACCGACCGGCGACACCTAATTGCAAGTTGCGGCTTTCAAGGCGATTCAATTTTCGGACATCGATCTGCAACTCCTATCGGAAAAGTTGGTTGGCTTTGCTCTTAATCCGCAATAATTAAGAGGTTGTCATAAGTCACGGGTTCGTCGCCCGGTTAGCTCAATCGGTAGAGCGTGAGACTCTTACCATCGCCGTAATCTCAAGGTTGCGGGTTCGACCCCCGCATCGGGCTTTTCCTATAAAACATGATTGAGAAGATGGGCCCCTGACATCAGTTTTTTTGTCGTCCAGGACAAGACTTTGACTATTGTTTTGCTCTTGTGTCCCCAAATTTTGCTCAATACCTATATGTACTCCGTACAAGGATCTGAATGACTCAAACTCATGAGTCAAGCGGTCTTTTTAACTCCTACGGGGCACAAACTGTTCTTAACTTCTTACTTTTATAAGGCATGGATGCATTACCTCTGCAGATCCTGCAACCTCGTGCTGCGTGCATCTGTAGCGTTTGGAGACGTTCAGCCGCTGTACCACTTGTCACTTTTGTGGAACAAGGGGAGCTGCTCTGGCCAGCTTTTTGCGGCTTGAATTACGTCGTGCGAAGTGGTGGTGCGGCCGAAGCGAACATCGAACACGGCGACGCGGCAGTACGAAGCACATGCAACTTGCAAGGGCATTTCAGCCGTGCTGAAAGAAGTTTTGAAGTCAAAATAACTTGCTTTTGACGGCTGCAATTTGACTGCAAGACTCGAGTCGCTAACCCTGTTGGACATATACCTACATATCTACATCGATGATATGTACCAGCCTACGCATAATATATTGTAGGAATGTACTCCGTACCTCGAGAGTCGATGGGATCTTGGCTCAGCTGCAGCATGTGATGGGTGCTGATGTGCGTCATAATCCAACGGCCTCGGCCAAATGCTCCGATTCCGATGCTTGTCTTCAATCTTGGGCGTGAACGGTGACACAAGCTTTTGATAAACGCGGAGACGAGCCAAAATGACCGAATCGCGACCCAGAGGTGCGTTCAGACCCTGACCCATCACTTATTACAACTTACAAGTAGACGTAGTAGGTACATACGGAGGACATACTTCTTCGAGCGTTGGAGCGTTGCACTGCGTGTCACCCGAGATCCGGTATTAAGGACTGTTGCTGTCGATGCCTTTGTGTCGATGCGGTCTCGACCTTGACGCTATCTTGATTTCAGCAAGATGATGGCGCGTCCTTGTTCCGCTGTGCGTATAAACCTCTCCGTCTACCATTCAACTCCTGCGGTCTCATTTATCTGACTTTGGTGGATAAAGAGCTAGATATATAATATCTCCCTCCATACAGCCTGCGTAGGCCCTGCGTTACAAGGTCCCCGTCAAGAATCGTGGCCACAGTACAAGATAAGCACCATGAAAGTCACGACCGAGATCATCCAACCGCGACAGTTGGCTTTATTGATAGCCGGTATCGTCGCGCTCGTTCTTCTGTTCAAGAGAATCGAAGCGTACTTGAGACAACGTCGTTTTGAAAAGCAATATGGCTGCAAACCCATCGCCAATAGTGCCACGAAGGAACCCATCCTGGGCCTCGACTTAACTAGAGAGCAACTTCGTGCTGCCAAGGCTCACAAGACACTCGAGGAAGCCACGGAGCGTTTCAAGAAATATGGAAACACTTTTCGATCAAGGCAGTTTCTGCAGTTGACCATCATGACCATTGAACCCGACAATATCAAGACCATGCTTGCCCTCAAGTTCGACGATTATGGCATCGGCCACCGGATGGAGAATTTTGGACCATTGCTCGGATCAGGCATCTTCGACACTGACGGCCAACACTGGCACAGCTCTCGTGCGCTCATCCGACCCAATTTTACACGAGATCAAGTCGCTGACCTGGCCGCGTTTGAACGCTTAATTCCTGATCTTTTCTCTCTTATTCCAAGGGACGGAAAGACAACCGTTGACCTGCAGGATATATTCTTTTGCTACACAGTTGACTCTGCGACCGAGTTCCTATTCGGCCAGTCCGTTGGCTCTTTGAAGAAGATACCTGATGCCGAAATCAGCTTCGCCGAGGCTTTCAACTGCGCCCAGGACGCTATTCGAATGCGCGTTCTACTGGGACCGCTATATGTTTTTGGCAGAGACCCAAAAACCGCCAAGTGCGAAAAGATTTGCCGAGACATTGCGCAGCAGTTTGCCGAAGGGGCTATTGAAGCAGTCAAAAACCAGAGGGAGAGTCATACCGACGACGAGACGCACGAGAAGCCCACCAAGTATGTCTTTTCTCACGAACTAGCTCGCCTGACTTCTGACAAGCGTCGCATTTCGGATGAGCTCATGAATGTCCTGCTTGCTGGTCGCGATACGACTGCCAGTTTGCTCAGTAACTTGTTCTTCATGCTAGCCAAAAATCCAGTCGTGTGGACTAAGTTGCAGGCCGAGGTAGCCACTTTGGAAGGCCGACTGCCTACGTTTGAGGAGTTACGAAAGCTGAAGTACCTCAGGTGTTGCTTGAATGAATGTAAGGCGAACTCATCCTTTTGTCTCTTCACCTAGGTATCACGATTCACCCTTTCTCTCTTTTCCACTTTTTGTATCACACCCCTTTTCTTTACTTTTGTTCCCTATTGAAACCGCTTCTTCAGACTGAGGTTGATAACACATTCTGCAGCACTACGCATCCATCCTGTTGTGCCAATGAACTCTCGCAAAGCAGTAAAAGACACATTCCTACCACTCGGCGGCGGGCCCGATGGTAAATCGCCAGTCTTTGTGCCCAAAGGTACACGAATGGTCTACAGCACCTACGCAATGCATCGACGAACGGACCTCTACGGGCCCGATGCCGACGAGTTCCGTCCAGAGCGGTGGGAGACCGGAAAACTCCTACCACGATGGGAGTATTTGCCATTCAATGGTGGGCCGAGAGTGTGTCTAGGACAGCAGTATGCCCTGACAGAAGCCTCGTACGTAATTGTACGGATCGCACAGGACTTTTCCGGGCTAGAAAGTCGGGATCCGGGCCCTTGGGAGGAGAAACTGACTCTGACGCTTTGTTCTCGAAACGGCACCAGGGTTTGTCTCAAGCCCGCGTGCAGGCCATCAGAATACGAGAAGTAGTGCGCAAAAAAGTACCTAAGTACTGTATGTTGATCATCGCGATCATCATGAGCACGCACTGCTGCATTATGATGCGCACTTTCAGAACCTGCACAGATGAGCCCAGGACTCCAGCCGCACTATAAGCACGTGAATAAATGGTCAGGGGTGCCGCAAGGCGACAACGAGCAAAAAGGAGAGCATTCAGTAATAAGTATCCTCCGAAGTGAAACCTCCCCCGAAACTTTGTCGCGCAGTTCTCTCTTTTCTCTTCCGAGAAGGAGAGACAATGTGGACTATTGCGTCGGCATGGCCGCATGGGTGTCGGCGACTCTACTCGCTCATGAAATCATAAATACTAGAGCTAGAGGCTAGGTAGGTATATACTACATATTTACTGACCCTATCGATCCATCAAATGAGCTACCTAGGTAGTTGCCCTCGGGCCTCGCGCGACAATGAATTGCATACCGGTCACTCCTTCGGTCTGACTCTGATGTATGTACCAAGATACCTGCGGGGTGTTCGTGCTATTTCCTCGCATGGACGGCGTTTTCGGTGATCTTGATCTCCGCCGTGGCCAGAAGACGGCCCCTCGATCTTTGCATACTCCGGAGTCCGTAAACACTCTGTGCGGTGTAGAGAGTACAGAGTACTTCGTACATGCTATTGGTTAATGGTAACGTGTGGCCGAAACACCAAAGCTATTTGTGACATTTATTATAGACAAGGATCTCCACGGCTACAACACAATCCCACACCTTGGCGCAATGAAAGACGACTCGAGCGAACGTCGTGCGGCGTGGGGCTCGTGCAAACATCAAGAATTGCCCAACAGGGCGAGCGTTCTGCCGGTGGCGAGGAAAAGAGAAGCATCAGCCAGTGCACCAGTGCACCACAGTCCGTCGGATCCCGGCTGAGCGGCAGTAGTGGCAGCAGTGGCAGTGCGGCATGCCATGAGGAAACTGACGCTTTACAAAGCCCAACCGGAACGCTGCCGATCTCTGGAGTCTGACCTCGTCACCTCAAGTTCGGAATCGTTGTCTGGCACAAAAAATGCAAGGACTGTTGCAGATAGTAGTTGTGTGCCAGAGTTATGAGCCCAGGAGGAAGGAAGTCTTTGACTCCCTGTAACTTTCTGCACTTTATGATCATCATATCCATTTCAGAGAACGTTTTGTTTTTACCCCTTATTCTTCTACATTATCTCTATTCATCATCCCGATTCAAAGTCAAGTACGCAGTTGATGCCGCAATACATTCAGGTTGGTAGCATCGTCATTTCAGGATACAAACCCGAGACAAGGCCACGTGCGAGGCGAGAGTCGAGACCAGCTGAATCAAATTCCGCAAACTTTGCGTTCGATATCACTGTAATTACACACACTTCGTCGTTGCGTGCCAACCTGCCATGCAATGTGGTCATACAGAGTACATACCTACTGTACCAGGACGGGAGGGCAACTATAATTATAAAGACGGCCCCCTTACTTACAGTAAAGATTAATAATTAGCGAGAGCGCCATCGCCAGCAGTGGCAATGGAATCTGTCTGAGCCCCGAAGACCTGGAATTCGAATTGAGCCTCGGAGAACAGCAGTTATTCACAGACTTGGGCAAGAGCGTCTATCTGCATCTCGTTGTAGCACTGGGCCGCGGGCGCTGCCACAGCCTGCCCAGTGCCAGTGGCCACTGCGGATCGTACGTGGCTTCTTCTGGAGCATTAGAGATGACGCCATGAAATGAAACCATTCGAGTCCGGCCGGCCGAAAGCGTGGATTTGAGAGCCATGTATACGGAATAATCTATTATTCTCACTGCACTTCAAGGAGGTTCTTGCGCAGTAACACAGTCATGAGCACGCTGCGTTGAGGTTGAGATATAAGTACCTAAACCTTACTCCCGGACCGTGCCGAATGTGCTGCGAGAACGCGAGGTGAACAAGTGGAACATGTAAGTGTGTACGAGAAAAGGAGAGGCATCAATGAAACAAGTGAAATCGAGCGGGTGAGTGTACGAGGACATACACATCGTAAATTGATGTGCGCGGCGCGCCCTTGACAGTTTACTACATGCGTATGTACCTACCTACGTATCATTTGACGCGTGTGCAATCGCAGGCTGCAGCAATAGACTTTAAATCTACGGAGTACCAGGTACCTAGGTAGTTAACGTCCGCTCTGGATCAAGTGTTCACCCATGGACCATGTACATACATACTCCGTAGTCCGTACAAGGTGACGTTTGATGTTCTGGTCCTCTGGAACCGTCAAGCGATAGAGGTACCTAGGTAGTAGGCTCGCGTAGTCGAAGCTTTCATTGCATGTATGATATGTATGTCTAATGCGCCAGCTCCAGAATTTCGAGCAGACGGTCTGCGAATAGTTCGTGGCTTGTGACTCGTCCCAGAAGTCGAATTTTACTAGCCGGTATGGAAAGCTCACGTCCACATCAGAAAAAACAACGGAGCCCGGCGACAATGCCTCGCTTGCGGTCTTGTTACACTAGTAGGTCCCCCAGCGGCCCTCCGCTGCGCTCCGGGGCTGAGGGACCTCGCGCCGCTTCGGAAGAGCAGTCGGGGGGAAGTTATTAGGCTGTGGACCGGCAAGTTGCAACGGTGCGGGTACTTCAATACCCATGTACATACCATGGCATGGCAGTTAAATTTAAGAGGTGTCTTTTTTAAACCATACTTGCACAGTTTATCATAATAATCTTATGTTGTTTCGTAGATGGCGTGTATTATTCTATGTGTTTTATCAGTCATAAGAATCATCACTACAATCCATTCAAAAACAGTTACAATCAGTCATCACCATTCAGAACGCAAAGCAAAGCAAGCCCATGACC
>SRQH01000029.1:0-82900 GCA_018360345.1 Claviceps sp. LM84 group G4 | reverse complement strand
ATTGCCTAATTTTCGTCCTATGGTAAGCTTAGGGCCAACGCACAAGCTTGTAGGGTCACGTAGAAGCTTAGGGGAGGACTTATACAGAATGGGGGTCACACGCGAAGGTAGGTAGGTACCTAAGTAAAATGTAGATTATGTACATATCTCATATGATAGGTATGTACCTAGGTATATAGGTACATTTTAAATCCGCACCCGGATGTACCACATGGGCATGGGGCCACGGGCAGCCCACGGAAGCCCGGGTGTCCACATGGCTCGCCCCGACGAGGAATTTCCCAAGGGGGCCAAAACTACCAAAACACATGCTCACATGACCTGGCTCTATTTTACGGCGAAAGAGAATAACGGGAGGCACAAATCAATCAGAAAGTGATGCAAGATACAACGCGATACAAGAGCAGCAAACAAAACCGCATAAGAGAATCCGGCCGCAGAGAGGAGGAGGTAGAGAAAGGCAAACTTGAGCCCCTCTTTGCGGAACCCCGGCGTGGGGACTTCGAGGGAGGGAGAAGTTAGAACTTAGAAGTCAAGAGTCAAGCTAGCAGGAGCCCTGTACTCCGTAAGATTTGAAAGTGCCCTAAAAAATGCAAAGAAGCGCCGATTCATTCGTCACCCCAGACGCTAATTTGACCATATCCGGGAACCAAGTTCAGACCCCTGTACTCCGTACAACGGCCGGGAGAAACGTTTTTCTTGCGAAGCCGAGCTATCCTACGGAGTACAGGCTAGGTAGGCATCTTTTTTTCTATGTATCTAAAACTTGGCTGGATTTTTGGTCGGGGAAGAGCTTTGCTTGCGCTTACATTATATACCTACTTTCATGAACACAATCAGAGATAGATATCCGTATCTACGTGCGTAGGGGGCAGATGGGTCGACTTACGCTGTTGAGTGAGCACTGAGATCAGCCCGCCTGGAACAGAAAAGTGTGAAAGAAGATGTGAAATGTTGATGATTACGTTGAAGTTTGAAGTTTGAACCCATGGAGTTGTTTACTGAGTACAGACTACAGAGTAGGTACATACATGTAACATACCTCTCCGTACACACAAAGTCGTGTCGTTATCCGTCAGGGCGCTGGAGTTCCACATTAACCTGCGGCATGGATATCGGATGGCATGGCGAGTGCAGAGTACGTACAGAGTACGTACAGAGTACATACCCAGGCATTCGTAATCTGTTGGACGTATTCCGTATTCTCTGCTCTCTTTCTTTCCACAAGACTCTTTCCAACGCTTTCTATTGCCACAGGAAAACGCTCTCCCAACTACCTACGGAGTATTTCTCCCCCAACAGTTCCTTGAAACAACCCCAGATCTCCCACAAATCTCACAAAGAGACCCCAAAATAAAACCAACAAAGCAACATCTTTTGTCAGCTCCGCCCGAGCCCCTCCAGCCATGACTCTCATTGTCCACCACCTCGAAAAGTCTCAATCCGAGCGCATTACCTTGCTCTGCGAAGAGCTCAACATCCCATATGACCTCAAAATGTACAGACGCGCGCCAACGCTCGCGCCACCCGAGTACAAGGCTCTCCACCCGCAAGGGACATCGCCTGTCATCCAACACGGCGACGTGACGCTCGCCGAAAGCGGCGCATGCATGGAGTACATCGTGCACAAATTTGGCAACGGCAGGCTCTGGATCCAGCCCTCCGACGCCGAATACGCAGACTTCCTGTACTGGTGGCACTGGTCGAACGGGACGTTCCAGCCTACCGTCAGCATGATCATGGTGGTCAACGCGTCTGGATTCGCGGACGACCACTGGCTGGCCCAGATGAGCAAACAGAAATTGAACCAGGGACTATCTGAGCTGGATAAGAGGCTGGCCGAGAATGAGTGGCTGGCGGGCAGCCAGTTCAGTGCGGCGGATGCGATGCTCATGTTCTCGTTGACCACGATGCGGTATTGGACACCTTATAGCCTGACTGGCTTCAATCACGTCTTGAAGTATGTGGAAAAGATTAGCAAGAGGCCGGCTTATCAGGAGGCCATGAGGAAGTGTGAGCCGGATTTGGCGTTGTGCCTGGGCCCTGAGGCGCCCAAGCCATTAATAGGGTAGGATGTACGGAGTACAATCTAGGGATAGGTATTGCAGTCGGTTGATGGGGACGGCGTGGCATGGAGTTTTAGGATATAATAAGATATTTGGTATGTAGTAGTAAGTAGGTACAGGCTGAAGAGCCAAACACAGGACCAGAAAAAAAGCAAGACAATATGTACGGAGTAGAAAGATAGAAATACCAGCTTCCTTGTGGGAACGCTAAAAAGCAAAATAAACATCGTGATCGATGACCCGCTGGCATGAGTCGGACAGTTTAGTGCATGCCATTCCGGGCCTTGGTTGACCGGCTCACTTATACTACCTACCTATGCTGTACTATACTCCGTAGGCTACATATTGGACATCAGTGACCAAGCAAGACGACTTGCAGATCTACCTATCCCTGAGACTACCACGTTCACATCAGCCGCCGCTGGCAGCTGCATGAAGATTTGTCCCGTAGAAAGTCTCCTTCCAATCACAACGGCAGATGTAATCATCAGTTCTGATTGACCGATGAGGCGGGCTCCTCAGCTTCCAGCCTTCCACGGAGTTGATGTAGCGTGCAGATGTTACGATGCGGGTGTAAGATGAATGGTCGGCGGGCTGTACGTATCATACCTATATGTACTTATTACTGGTACTGTACATTAGGTACATACATACCTGGTACATAGCGGGACAACTTTTGAACTTACAAGTCAACCACTGACCAGCTAGCGGTAAATTGCGCAACTCAGGACGCCGAGAAGAAGGCAAACAGCGAAGACGGAAAAGCCTCTATGTACTGGTCTGCACAGTTACCGCCAAATGACGTGAAATTATGGCTTGTAAGTTGTAAGACGATTGGAAAGGAGCCGTCTCATAGGACTGTCCATGGTGTATAAATTATACACACTCCGTATATGAGACGGACGGTAGATGCAACGGAGGCGGGAAGTGGGTGATCTCAATGGCGAGCCTGGGACTTTCTCAGCTAGGTAGTGGGAAGCTCTAGATAAGCATCAAGCTGTAGCTAAGCCTCATGCATGATGCGACTCTTGAAATCTCGACGAGCAAATCCATAAATGCGAGATGTAGGTAGTGAGATGCGTCGAGTTGCGTCGAGTTGCGTCAATTGCATGCAACGTGTCGCAAAGTGCATGGTGATACGAGCCTCGTGCACTAGAGCGCGGTCGGTGATGGCTTTGACGTTTTCGTAATGCATTCTTGGCACTATTTGCCCCAGAAACTAGGTACCTAGGTACCTCCTGTGTGAAGTGGAGGCAAGATGTGCGGTGTCACAGAGGGTATCTCGAAAACGAGGGGAAGGAGCTGTAGAAGAAGCTTTAGTTCTAACTTATTCAATTGGCCTTCCCTTCCGTTGAATTTCATCCGTTGTCTCACTTGTGTAAAGACAAAGTGCAAACGACACTCGTGAGTCGCCGTGCGGCGTGAGTCCGTGACTGCTGTACGGAGTAGTGGGGGTACGCCCCACTTACAACAGCCACGGAAGCTGATTGACGATGACGGGTTCACAAGAGCCTTCTTCGTCCGTATAATTCTTCCTCCGTACGAGGCTCTACGATCGTCTCGTCGGTCTGTGGCGCCTCTGAACAATGGCATTGAGTGCGATGCGATGATTCTGCCCTGTAAGGCCCCTATACCCTATACCCGTACGTAGATGTCGATGCGCGAGGGAGCTGTTGGCTCTAACTTAACCAAACCGACCCGAGACACCTTGGCCATGACCTTCCCGTCTACTACCTATGTATTTCCATCATTGATGTATGTATGCCCGTGACTCGTGAGATAGGACTCAGGACTCAGGAGCCACCCGACGAAACTTAACAGCGGCCTTGTCTCTCTGCTTCCAGTCCAATGGAGTCATCTTTGTCCCGTGTGCCTCACAGCTTACATACATAGGCACCTAGTCCGTCTAAGTGCCTGAGCTTCGACTCCGTCAGCTATGAAATTGCCCCTTATTAATTATTAGTGCAGACTCAATTGTCACGTTAGTACGGAGTAGAGGTGCGTGTCTTTCGCCGGCGCAGTTTGGGACCTACCTATGTGACTAGGTACGTCGCTGGCGGTTTGGCGCGCTATCCGCCCCAAAAGGGCCAACACCAACAAAGAGCCTTGCGCGCCAACTTGAAGGCGAGACCAACACGGAGTCCACAGAGAGGGTGAGAGTTCCATTCGATCTCGCGCTGTTAGAGGTGCGCAATCGAATCGGTCATAGCTGGGCGGCCCGACATGAACGCTGGAGACGGCTTGTTCTCGTTTGGCAAAATGTGTCGATGCGCTGGATGCAGCATCACATCGGAGCTCGGGCATGAGCGGAGAGAATAGGTACCTACCTAGTCAAGGACTCAACTTCTCAACATAGCTTGACGACGTCAACTCAGATCTGATCATCTGTCACGACTCACATGCATTTGAATGCACGTTACATACACGTACGACTAGACCGCTACCTAATATGGTAATCTAACAAAGTGCCATACCCGAAGCTCCTCCCGCTCCGCGCCTTGGCGCATCTGAAGCTCAGCCAGATGCAAAGCTACGGAGCTACGGAGTATGTACGGAGCTACGGAGTACATGTAGATGGCAACCTGAGCCAAGGCGTCCATGGCGATGGCGTCCAGTCAGTGGCAGTCACAGTCACACTCATCCATGCCCAGGCAGCTCAGCAAGCGAATGCGAGCCGATCCGCCCGCAGCCAACTCGCCGCTACATATTCACCATGCAAACAAAAGAGGCCATCTCGCTGGCGAAACCCAATCCGACTTCAAGACTCTAAGCCGCACCCACATGGCATCACACGAACTCCGCTTAGCCCCTGGGCGACCCACAATTACCCAATGATGCTTTGCCTCTAAACAAGAACAGACTCGGGACCGAGGCGTGAAGGCGCATATGTACCAGATTCAAAGCATTGTATTTTTCCTCTGCCACACGCACACATTTTGCAATGACATGTCAACCGCAGAGTTCAAGAAGCGATGCTAGGCACGATTCTATTGGAGGCCATGCCTCCCACTACCCTGCTCATGCGCGCTCGCGTACCTGGACGAAGAGGTCTAGGCAGGTAGGTTACAGTACAGGTACATATCATCTGAAAACAAGATTTCACGGTGTAAGGATTGTTGGCTGTTGGACCGTCCGAGGCCAAGCATTTGAGTCTTGACTCTTGACATTTGACAATTGGTACATATCCCGTGACTAAAGAGGTTAGCTACGCCATTGACTCTTTTTTGAGTCTTTCCTCACTGCTCCTGTTTTTTTTTTCCGCTATTTCTTTTTAGGAAAGCCGAAAAAGCCAAAGAGGGAAGGAATGACACGGGCTTCCCGCTATATAGCCTGTGTAAGCCATCTCTTCTCTTCTTGATGCTTCCTTCCATCTTCTCTTGGCATAGGCAAGATTTCTAGATCTTCTGTCTGATGGCTGGGACCAAAATGATACTTCTTCCCACAGTCTAGGCAATTACTGATACTGCCCTCTCGAGCTCCCCCTCACAGCGCTGGTGTGGTTCTTTCTGAGAGAACAGTCACTTGAAACGCCCGTCCAGGTGCCGATTTCTACATGTCTCAATCACAGCATCCCGATGAGGCCTTTGAAGCCGAGACCAGACAGCATGACAGGATCATAACCTCAGCCAGTCTCCCTGAGGCGCCGCCATCGCCCACAATACCAGCTTCACGGTTCTGGCTGCTCTCCACCAGCGTATGCCTCGGTCTCCTGCTCGCCATGATGGACACATCTATCGTGGCCACCAGTCTCTTCAGAATCGGCACGGAACTAAATGATATCACCAACGTGAACTGGGTCGCTCTCGCTTACACGCTTGCCTACATGGGCTGCGCCGTCGTCTTCGCCCGCATCTCCGACATCATCGGCCGACGAGACGCCCTTGTCGCCGCATACGTGCTCTTTGTTGGCTTCTCCGTCGCCTGCGGCTGCGCACAAACGATGCACCAGCTGATTGCATTCCGCACTCTTCAGGGTGTCGGCGGCTCGGGCCTGTACGCGCTCGCCATGATTATGCTGCCCGAATCGAGCCCGCGGCACCTGCGGCCGCACATCAGCGCCATGATTGGCTTTTTCGTCGCTGTGGCAGGTGTGCTGGGCCCGGTGCTCGGCGGTTTGTTGACAGAGTATGCCTCGTGGCGATGGGTGTTCTGGATCAATGGGCCGATCGGCGTGGTCGCGCTGGCTTTGTTTCTGCTGAGCTGGCCCAAGAAGGAGCATCGGCCGGTCCTGCACCAGCATTCGTGGAAAGAGCTCGATTATCCGGGCGCAATCCTGACCATTGCCGCGGCAGTGCTGGTCGTCTTTGCCTTTCAAAACGCGGGCGGAAGCAGCAGAACCAACAACCACTGGAGCTCTGCGCTCTTCATTGCGCCCCTGACTCTGGGCATACTGTCATGGATGGCCCTCTTCGCATGGCAATACGCCGTCGAGCGACGCTTTGCCTCGCGCTTCACACCCATTTTCCCCATCCGTCTCTTCCGCCACGCCATGTACTCGTCCGGCCTGCTCAACACGCTCCTTCTCGGCTTTCCCTACCTGCTGCTCATATACGTCGTGCCTCTGCGTATCCAGGTTGTGGGCGGCAAGTCGGCGCTCCTCGCCGGCATCATGCTGCTGCCCATGCTCGTCTCCGTGGCCGTGGGCAGCATCCTCAGCGGCGCTGTCAACGCCAGGAAGCGCGTCATTCTCGAGTCGCTCCTCGTGGGATCGTGTCTCATGCTGCTGGGTTGCGGGCTGCTGACCACGCTCTCGGTGCAGGAGCTGGACACGGCGAAGCTGCTAGGATTTATTGTGTTTGGCGGGCTTGGATTCGGGCTCACCGTGTCGTCGTCTACAATTATTGCATCGCAAGAGGTTCCCCCCCGAGACTATGGTAAGACATCCCTCAGAATTCTCCACCACCCCACCTCCGCCCCCTTTTCACTCCTCTTTACACAAACTTTAATTATGCTTTATCCGGACGGAAAAGAGGTGTGTGTGTGTGTACCTTGTACATACTAACAATGTGATGCCTGCGGAATAGCATCTGCCCAGGGCATTCTCGCCCAGCTGCGCATTCTCGGAGGAAGCTTGGGCATCGCCGCCTCCACAGCCATTCTGCGCAAAGAAACGGGCTCAACACCTGCCTCTCCTTCTCTATCCTCATTACACGTCACCCGCAGTGCGAGTATGAGACGTACCGACGACGGCCTGAGCAAGGTCCGCGGGACGTACGGACGAGCATTCCACACGGATATGGTTGTCGCGGCTGTCCTTTCGGGCGCAGCTGTGGCCTTTACCCTCGTCGCCTTGCTGCAGCGGTGGCGAAGAAGGCGTGCTGAAGAGGCATCGGTACCGGCAGGGGCGGAGAAGGGGATGCCTTCGGGAGAGGACTAATCGATTGTCTATTCCGTTATGGTATGGATGCTCTTTCTGTTTTTCAAGGTGTTTAAAGGTTGCTTTAAGATTGTTTTAAGGTGGTGTCAGGGTGGCTTCATGATGGCTTGAAATAAGACTAATGTCATCAATTGTATATATACATCTTTCTGCTGGTCCCGCCTACACATCTTCTCTTCTTGTATCCCATTTATTACTTACTGTACGCTCATCATGTCTACACGAGATGGCCCCTTGAATCCATAGCAAAGACAATACCTTGGCCAAGCACGTTCAGTTAGACGACGGCAAACCCTCTTGATTACGGTGAAGCGGGAGCCCTAACTATATCTGGATATCCAAGAACAATTCATAAGACACCACGAGGGATGAGTTCAGACTAGTCCTCGTGTACTGTTCATGTGTGCATGTTTGTGGTGGGCGTTGCAGGCAGAGGGCAACAGGGAAACAGAGGGTAGAGGAGGATTATAAGATGGAGTGAGCATGTACATACGTGAAGAACAGTTCATAAAGGAGTTCAAAAAAAAAATAGTAGGAGGGAACTATTCAATAACTCTCCAGCCTCTAGGCGCATATATTTGCGGCGGACGCTGAGGGACGGCGTCGAGAAAGAAAAAAGAAGATAAAGGGTCCTAGAAGATTCATCGATAGGATAAGTTACTTACCTAAGAGACTCTCATCGTGTGTGTCTACTCTATGCGGGCCGGTCTGCAGTGGGCGTTGTGGGATGAGGAAGGAGAAGGAGGTATGAAGATGTCCCGAGCTTAGGTACGTAACGTGAGTGAATTGTAACGCCATCAGACAAGAATCAACTACGTAGGTACATATCAATGCAATGCGATGATAAGTCACGATACAGCCATAACACGATTGATATTGTGGTGCAGTTTATATAGTAATTAATACTGGTGAGAGTCTACATCGTGATCAGTACTTACAGGAATACATACATACGTGCGTCCATGCATCGATATAGAGATCATGTCTACCTCTCTACCTACCTACCTACCTACCTACGTACTTACTTACTTACTTACTTTAGGAGAGGATACGACGCCCCAATCCATACGGAGTACACACCACTATTATTGTTCACACATACATAGCAATCACAGATGCAATCATAGATAACACAGCAACACACACGTCCAGAGAAACAAGTCTTTATTGTCAACAGACTACGCGACACAGATGCACCACCCCCTCCCTCCCTCCCTCCCTCCCTTCCCTCTCTCCCTCCCTCCTCCATCATCCCCGCATCCCCATATCCCCATATCCCCATTGAGTAAACACCGTGTGTGCCAGACAACACATCCCACAGCAACCCTCTAGATCCCAACCCCCCCTGATCCAGTCATATATATATTATGAGCAACAAGAAAAAAGAGAAAAAAAGAAATGACATTGGAAAATAAAGAAAAAATGTTTGTCAAATGACATCAAAATGGTAAAAAGGTGTGGAGAGAAGAAGTGAAGAAGAAAGATCAGAATAAATATAAATCAAGCCGCTTCACCGGATGAGAGAAGACCCCAACATGTCCTGTCTTGCAAGGACATAGAGTGCTGGGTTCTGGAGGTGTCCATGGTCGGGAGCATCTATTGGGCGTTGCCGTTGCTGTATTTGTGTCTTTGCCCGAAGGAGCCGGTCCCGGGGGTTCAGAAGGTCAAGTCGAGGATGGGGTGTAACTTCACAACCTGCATCGTCATGACTGCATTGTGCTGTTATGACACGAGACCGCGATGGGCATCCGAGTCCCAAGTCAGCTACACGCCCATCCTCGATAATTCCAAGTACGACATCCAGAAGCGACTTCTCCCGCAAGGGTATCGAAGTTGAAGAGCAAAAAAGACGAGACACACAAAAAAAAAAAAAAGGAACTGAGTCAACAAAGGAAAA
The DNA here is from genome assembly GCA_018360345.1 of Claviceps sp. LM84 group G4. Taxonomy (NCBI): domain Eukaryota; kingdom Fungi; phylum Ascomycota; class Sordariomycetes; order Hypocreales; family Clavicipitaceae; genus Claviceps; species Claviceps sp. LM84 group G4. The sequence goes on along the minus strand of SRQH01000029.1, from coordinate 73,560 downwards.
CCGAAAAACGGTACAGGCGGCTCGATTGATCAAGAACGCTCGCTGTACCGTATTCGCTCATCATCGAATTCTAGTTCCATCCGAGTGAGTTTTCCGTAGCCATGGGAGCCGAGATGTTAGCAGTTCGAGCAGAGTTGCCGCCACTCCCATGAGAATCGCGAGCGCCGGCAGCGCCATACGAGGTGGAACTATCGTGACTCATGAGTGCACCACCCATAAGGGCAGGACTGCCATCGCCATTATATCGCATCTCGGACGAGGCGGGGCTGCTGTTGACGGAGCTGGAGCGGCGGTGGCTTTGTCGCTTGCGCTTGTAACGTCGAGCAACGATAAACATGGCCGCACCATACATGGCACTGAATCCCAGCGCAGCAATTGCAATACCCGCCGTGGTGGCCTTCTGCTTGGAGGACTGATCTCCGTGGTTCCCAGAGCCGAAGGCATCGTTGTTACCTCGGTTTCCGCCACCATTGTTGCTGCCACCGCTGCCACCAGCGCCACCGCCATTCGAGCCACCACCGTTGATATTGCCATGGATGTCAATGTTGGGGTTGATGAGAGCAGTCAAGTTGCGCACAATGGGGTCCTCGTTGTTGTAAATTGCCGAGTTGGGCGACCACAGGTCCATCTGAAGCGTATCCACGAGAGTAGCAGGGTAGTTTAGCTGAGCCAGAGTCGTCACGTAGCCAAAGGTGCTTTGCGTGTTGTAAGGCACCAACTTCGAGATCTGCAGCTTGTCAACTGCGATGCCGCTAGCGTCGGCCAAAGCGATGGGAAGGAACTTGAATATCTGAGCGGCAGCAACCGTGTTGCTAGAGACAAAGATGTAGTTCAGAGGAAATAGGAAGCCAATCTGAATAGGCACTGTGCCCTCGGGAGCAGGCTTGTTGGGATCATCGGGATATATAAACTTGGGGATACTTGACGGCAATGGCTGCGACGTGGTGCCAGTGGGTGTCGTTGTCGGGGTAGTGAATGCAAAAGTTGTGGGTTCGATGACGATCGTGGTAGGAAGCCAGTCCGTGTTGGAAACAGTAGCCGTTGGTCGAATGCTAGTGACAATAGGCTTCGTCGTTGGTGTTGTCGATGCAGGCGTCTGAGTCTCAGTGTTTGTTGGAAGAGTAGTTTGCGTGTTCGAAGGCGTGTTTGTTTGAGTATGCATCGCAGTGTTGCTTGAAGTACCCGCCTTTGAGCCAGTCAGAGTTGGCTGAGAGCTGGTCGCGGAACCAGTCGCTATGACAGTCGCATTGTTCAAACCGGAAGTCAACGGCAACGTTTGGCTCGCGGTGGGAGCGGTGGCGGTGCCGTTAGTCATGGGAATATCAGTAGCCGAGATCGAAACCGAAACAGGTCCGGTCGTAGGGACTCTCGTGTGTGCTGACGTGGGCGGATTCGTGCTGGTCTCATTCGTCGCAGGAGGTTCTGAGTTTGTCGTCGGCAAAATCGTTGGCGTGGGTGAGCCAGAAGGCGTCTTTGTCATGGACACGTCAGTTGCCGTGTTGTTGGGCAGGGATTGCACAGGATCGGTCGTGGATGTGAATCCTCCTATCGGATGCGACGACGTCGAAGAAGAATGGTGATGAGGCTTTGTAGAAGTCGGCCCAGTTATTGGCTCAGTCGTCGGCACCGTCGTTGGCACCGTCGTTGGCACCGTCGTCGGCAGAGTGGTTGGCCCAGTCGTCGGCACCGTCGTCGGCAGAGTGGTTGGCCCAGTCGTCGGCAAATTCTTTGGCGGAGTTGTCGGCTCAGTTGTTGAGTTTGTGGTCGTGGAACCTCCAGTAGAAGCAGTAGGGAGCGGAGCCGTCGAGGATGGCAATTGACTAGAATGCGAATTCTCGGGCAGTGGACCGGTCGTGGATGCTGTCACTTTAGCATTGGATGGAGTTCTCGATACGACACCGGTCGTGGGAGCAGAATCTGTAGTGTTCATAGATACTGGAGGTTCTACCGGCTTGTGGGTGTGACTGTGGCTGCCAGATGTGGAAGGTCCAGCCAAGGAACTGGACGGAAGCGTGCCGATAGGATTGAAAATCTCTTTGTCAGAAGAGGTGGTCCTGGCGGGTGTCGTCGCGTTGGTAGTAGGAGGAGCGTCAAGGGTGGGCTTCGCCTTCAGTCCTTCGCCTGTGGTCTTGGCCTTGGATCCGTCACTTGTTGGCGCCGTGTTGAATCCGTCGCTTATTTGGTTCAACTTCGACCCGTGGCTTGTTGTCCTTGTGTGAGTTCCATCCCCAGTTGATGTTAAGTTTGCATTGGATCCATCACTTGTTGGCTGAGGTCTGATGGTCGCGGCACCATGTGAGCTGGACACAATACCCGTTGGGCCGATGACGATAGCAGGGTCGGAAGGTGTTTCTTTCTTGGACGCGCTCGGAGTCGCCCTTGACTCCGAATTCTTGGTGGTCGGCAGAAGGGTTACTACAGGCAAGCCCGAGCCAGAGGTGACAACGTTCGGGAATGGCCAAGTTGTCTTGGGACCGTTGGTGGGAGGTGGCTTGCTAGTGGCAGGGTCGGAAGGCGTTTCTTTCGTGGACGCGCTCGGAGTGGTCCTTGACTCCGAATTCTTGGTGGTCGGCAGAAGAGTCACTATAGGCAAGCCCGAGCCTGAGGTGACAACGTCCGGAAATGGCCAAGTTGTCTTGGGGCCATTGGTAGGGGGAGGTGGCTTGCCAGTGGCCGCGTCCGTGGCAGGATTGTTCGTCGATTCTGTCTTGGCCGTTGACGGTAACTTGGTTGTAGTGGGCCCATCGTTGGGAGCAGATGAAATAGGTTTGACAATCGTTGTGTTTGTGTACTCCCTCTTGATCTCTCGTGGAAAATAGATTCGAGGTCGCTCTGCCTGCTCAGCAATCACCGAGGTTATCATGGCCAAGGCCGAAGCCAGAACCCATGACTTAGCGTGCATGATTGGCAGTATTGGGCAGTCTCACGATTGCTGGTCTGATTGATCGGTAGGCTAGCTGTAACCATAAAAAAGAAGACGTTGGTTCTATTTCTCTTCGTGGGCAGTATGAGGGCAGTGTGTTGCTAGACATCAATCAGTAAGTAATTAATTCAAGACGGCCAACGCACTCGTTCCCGACAGGGCCATGTTCTCACTGTCAGAAGGTTATTTAAACGAATGTACTTGACGTAAATGTCAATGAGTGAATTCTAAAATGACCCAGGTCAGTCGTTGTAATTCGCCTTTCTCTCTCCGACACCAGAGCGTTGAGGGGCTGCCGAGTATGTTGCCGACTTCTCAAGGGCGAGATAGCCATGATAGGGTAGGGGCATGAAGCAGACTACCAGATGGCTATAGTGTCGAGACCACCAGATGCAACCAAGCCACATGGCACCTTCCAACTCAGATGTGCAGTGTAGGACAGCTACTCACGTCTATTCTTCAAGCAGACACAAATGTGTGGGAATGTTTGAAAAAACAGTAATGATAGACGATGTTGAAGAAAAAGAGCAGATGTAAAGAGCGACTAGACGAAATCAAATTCGTTCAAACATTCAAATTCAGCGCAATCGAGATCGTGAGCGTCGTCCGTGACAGCGTTTTTTGTCGTGAGGTCAAGGGTCGCAGGCGAGTCGAAGACAGCGATCAGTCTTCAGAGTGCATTTGTCGCCTTCTGCCGCCCGAACTCGAACAGATTCTCGATGTTGGAAGAGTGATTTTTCTGAAAGGATTGAACGCGCGACGTAGAAGCGCAAGGAGACGTCGTCGCCTGGAAAGCGCGGGTGAATGGTCGACGGAAGGCTAGAAGGTGAAGAAGGGGAAGAAAGGCAAGGCGAGAAGGGCAGAACAGAGTTGGTAGGGTACATCGATGAGGTAAAAGCGCAACGCAGAACGCCAAACGTAGCAAAACGCCAAACTAGGGGGGGGGGGGATCAGAGAAGGATAGCGGAGAATGGAGACGTGACAAGGCGACGGCGGCCGACAAAGCCAGACAAGGTCCCAAGACCAGACAAAGCCAGGGGCTAATTACGGTACATATGTACCTATGTACGTAGCTACTCCGTACATGCATATATATACCTACCTAGATACGTACATACCTATAGGTATGTAGGTACAATAGATCACCCTGACAAACTACTCCGTACTCCGTACATACCTACATACATACCTACCTGAGGCTACCGGTAGACGAGTGCGGAAGCAGCGTCAATCGGTGGCCTGCCTCAGACGGCACAGGCGAAGTCAGGGGTATCATTACGGAGTATGTAGACCCTGGAGCCACTGGACGAGGCGCTGGACAACGGCCAAGTATCTACATTTACATACGGATAGTACATACCTATGTACTCCGTACAATTCAAGGACAAGCAACTTCGGGGACGCGAGTTGGTGGGGTGGAGAGGGCTGCCATATTGCGTGGCTTGCCCGTACCTGACCGAACCCCGGTTCCATGGGCCTTACCCCTGTTGAAGTGCGGTGGGGCCGAGAGCGGCCACAAGAAGGCAAGGGCAGGTGCAAGTTGCAACTCGAGTTGGGAACTCTCAGTTGGGCGCAGGTGAGGGTTGAACTGAGTCCCGCGTTGCAACGGGGACCCACAGCTATGGGAAGCCCACCGCACCAACTATCGAGAAGCGGCTTGGCCAGCAGAGATTGCGCTCACTCGCAATGAATGCACACTGCATTGTCCATACATACACACGTACGGAGTACCTAATGTACATGGGCGTGGATGAAGTGGCGTGGTGTCGTCTTTACCTTGGTCCGTCCGGACTAATTCAGCCTCTTTTCGCCCCGGATCTGGCTGCCATGCGTCAGGTGGCGGGCCCCCGAGTATGTACTATTTGCGGTTTGCCAGGGCGTGAGCGACATCGAGTCCCGGCCCAGGCCCCACGTTCACTGAGGTACCTACGGGGACGGGCAGTACTCCGTACCTAGGTAGGAGGTATATATCAGATGCAACCTACGGTACGGTACGTACGCACGTACAGCCTCCCAACGCGACATACATATTCTGTATTCTGGTCTGGGCTGTGCAACGGCGTGCTATTCCTAGGTACGTGGGACTTTCATCGTCGAAGCACCAGAACTTCTCTACTCCGTAGGTATGGTACATACCTACTCTGCCGGCGAGTCGCGACACCCTCATTCAGGCAAAGCAATCCAACCAACCGACCAACGACTCGGATGCGCTCCGTGCTAGAGCCAACTTCTTTTGAGCCCTTCTGAGCGCCGGACCCGCTCCTCCAAGGCCCCACCCTTGCGCGGCGCGCCCATTACGCAGAGTGGAAATTAACCACTTGATTCCTGTGCGGCGTCGGCGGAACTCCGAACAGCTGTCCATTGTACCTCGATGATAAGTTCAATGTATGTACGGAGTACATACATACTTCTTTGCCCGCAGTCATGTGCGTCCCGTCCATAACTGTGTACATATGTCCACGATAACTTACAACTTACGGAGTACAACTTATAAGTCTCCTTTCGAGGGTCTGGCCCAGTCCCAGGATTCCCAGTCCCAATCCCAGCGTGCCAGTTGTGCCTGCATCCGAGACGTTGTCTTCAGCGAAGCGGAATGTTCCCCATCCCATCAAGGCCCCGAGACGCCCAACCAGAGGGCCAGCCGGTTATGTAACGGGCCTCGCCCGCTGGTGCGACACGAGGCTTTATCCACAATTAAAGCTCGGCTTTGTCACTTGTGACGTTGGATCTGGATTCTGGACATGCCGCTCGACCAAAATCCCCAAGACGGACGGCTGGCAGAACCCGGCATGTAACTGCACGCACATACATAATCATGACTGGAGGTAGTAGGTACTCCGTACACGTCGCTTTTGAAACAGCGACGTGCTCCACCTTTGGTCATTTATTTCTGGGTTCGCGTGGTTTGTGCCTGGAGCTAGCCACCCAGCTGTAGCGCCACAGTGGATACTCTTGCCAGGTATATGGCCGCTATCATTGGATCTCTTACACGCTATGGGCACCGCGCCACAATCGCGGCAAGGATTCTCACAGCTCATGCCGTGGGACTGATGAGGAGAAAAGGATGAATGTGGGATGGGTACGTGCTTCGCTATGGCATCCGATTCTTTCGCAGCCGCAGCATTGAATTCTGGGTTTCATTGTCCGCGTGCGTCCAAGGCCGACGCCGAACACTCAAAGGCGTGCATTTGTCGTCTAATGTACGGAGTAAGCCGTCCGTTATTCCTGTCTGCATCTGAAAAACGTCCCGGACGCCGTAGCAGCGCATGATGCATAGCGGACACGTTAGGTCAAGACTCAAGACGGCTTGCTTGCCTTTGACTGCAACCAGCATTCCGCCACGGACCGATCAACAGAAATAGTAGTCGAGCGTGGTCCGCACTGCGAGCCGTAGATATGTATATGTACTCCGTAGTCGTACATACCTACGGAGTACATGATATCGCAAGTTCACAGCAGGCTGGCTGGCAAATAAATACTCTTCTTGGTAGGTACTAGGTAGGTATATACTCCGTATAGCGTTCTTCTTTTGTTCCTCCACCCAGGACCACACGGACACCCACTCAAATCGGCGCGCCGCGTAACCACTCGGCTATCTGCAATTCTGCGCATGGCTTCTCCATCTCGTCTCCTTTGAGTCCATTCTCATATTATGTGCCCTCTTTTCCCCTTTTGGCTGCTGCCCGGACTCCGTATCTACGTCAACATACGTAATTAAAGAGATAAAAGAGATGCGCCGGATTCGATAGCTCTGCCGGGAACGGGTGCACGTATTCTGTCAATGCCACGAACTGCACGCACGTACGTTGAATCTTGATAGACGACGAGCCGCACGGTCTGCGCTCTTGAAAAGGTGTGGACATGGAGCACCGAGGTACCTATGTACATACTGTGTTTAAACTAGGTACCTCACGAAGATGCATATATGTACCTAGTTCTACAGTCTAATAAGAGGGCAGTATCTACCACGGAAAGCATCTCAACTTAACTTGGGATTGCAAGTGGTAAGTATGTATATACACACGTAATTAATTAATGCCGTCTTTCCTCCTTTGATCGAGATTTCACCATTCATAATCATAGCCGACTTTACAGTGCCGTCTGCAATTCGCTGGGGCATCAATGATATACAACTGCTCCCCTGGCACCACAGACCTCGATCCCTGATCTGCTCTCCGCACTTCCTCGATTGCCATTCCCCTCTTTCCCCCTTTTTCCATTCCGTCCCCGTAATAAGGCCCGTCAGGACTCAGGGGTCATCCAGCAAGAAGAAAGCAGAGCCGCTGCTGTTAGATAATGTACGGAGTACATACATGGCAGCCTGGGCGAAGCCATCTCATCTCGAAGACTCGAACATCTCGGATGGCCGACAACCCGCGGCGGGAATGGCCCCATGAAGCTGGGCAACAAAGAAATTCACAACCATGTATGTAACCATGTTTTGACAGATACATAGGGTGAGTTTTTCTTCTGCAGCGCCCTCGTGGGCGTGACTCTCACTCCACAGATGGCACTGTTCACGATGTTTCTACTGCTGACGTGCGTACGCGTAGGTAGGTACCTTAATACGGAGTACGTGTACATCGTGATTGTATACGGTATATGTACCTCGAAATGAGCACATCATGATCTCTGTGGTTCCAAAGGCAACGAAACGCTTGCTTTGCCGCGGCCGCTTTCATTTCCTACGCAGACGATCCTCCCGAAGCGGCATACGCACACTGCCGGAAAGCAGCAATACACTTTGTATGTACCTAGAGGCTAGTATAGGTAGGTATGTAGCTACCTACCTTAGCAACTCATCATGCTGAGTTTCTTAGTCTTTCTACATACATACATACCTAGGTACATAGTGTGTGTAGAATGAGATGCGTGTTGTCTCGCCTACTCTGCAGATAGCTAGCTACCTTTTTTAGGTCAGCATCGTACGGAGACACGTTGTGTTCGCACAGTTAGGTGAACCTTTTTGGCTTGGCTTCGACGATTTCGAAAATCATGTCCCGTGTCTCGTGTGGGGTTTTATCTTTATATCTTCCAGAGCCCTTTCTGCCTCTTCCTGTCGGTAGACTGACTCGGCGTCGCGTTCTACCTACAAACAGGTACCTAGGTATGCAGTCTTTCCCACCTGATATGTACTTGAGGAGAAGAAGCAAAATACATGTTCAGCATCTGCTTCGTAGGCTCGTTGCTGAACAGACCGGCTATGTAGATATGTACATATTAGTTACTATGTATCTACGAAAACCTACTCCGTAGATCTAAGATGGGTTTGTACCTAGTACCTACTGCATGTAGGTACGCCCCGACAGTCGGCTATCCATCCCGGTGGGTGCGTTCCTCGCCCTTTGGCGACAACTTCCAGCGTCTTACAAATTGCGACTCACGAGGCTTGCAAGTCTTTTCTTTCTTCTTCAACCCGTTGTCCTCTGCTGTTGGCTGGTCCCTTGCTCTGTCCACAAGCGTACCTGATGGCAACCTTATCCTTATCATGACATGGGCACGAAGTCCTCGCGAAGCGATGCATCAGGTCAGGCGTTCCCAGTCGGTGTGACTACTTACCTAGCAGTGCATCGCAGTTGCGCCTGAATATTCTAAGAAAAAGAAAATCGAAGTGAAATGAGAGAGTGTCTAAATCTGCAAAACCTGAAAGATGAAAAAGCAATACGTACATTGCACTCTTTGGCATCATAAATACATTTCGATTTCACCCCATGTAAGATTCGCAAAAACAAGTCAGTAGGTACTCCGTAAACTTGCTCGCGACAACTTCGCGACACCATGGCATGTTGGGCAGAGAAGTTGATCCCGTGTTTTGGCCGCGCAATCTATTCCCAGAGGCTGAGACAATTATACCTACCTACATATTTTATGATAAGAGAATTACGAATATACTCTGTACAGTATTTTGTACTCTGTACGGAGTAGTTGTTCTACTGAACTTCTCGTCAGAGTCTCGGAGAGGGGAAGCCTCCGCCCCGCCGCCCCCTCTCGACAGGAATGAAGACGGAGCACGATGTGTAGATTCAGACCACTTTGAGGCAAAGAGGAAGACGCGACGCTGTTTTGTCCATGGTCCGGACGAAAAACAGGGCATGCAGTGGTTCACTCCGAAACACATGCATCTACCACGTTATACGTGATGGCGCCCCGGATTGGAATGCCAGGCGTCTCGAAACTCGCGACGGCATTTGTGGCGACCATGTTCATCCACTATGTATGTACATACCTACCTATCACAACTGAGTCCTTCTCTTCTTTTTCTTTTTTAACAGACCGCATTGCCTTGCATGTGTGCTCTAACTGTTCCCGGGTAACTTTCGGGGATTGATGCTTCCGGTAGGTTGCATCTACATATGTACGCGTACGCGGGTGCATGTCTGGACTCTGTAGGTCTCAGATTCACGTTTTTCCATTTGTTTTTATCTTCGGCCGGCCAGATATTGGACAGTTGGGTGCCAATCCAATCCAACGTGTGGCTTGGCGCGTGGAAAACGGAAGGAAGGGGGGCGTGCATGTTCATGATTTCAATGGAGGGATGCAGGAATGAAACATGCTGCATGAAGAAATCTCGATGGGAGCATGATTACAATTTGCGGCAGGCACGTTGCGTGAACATGGCATTCTACATACAATGCGATCCCCCCCTTTGGAAAGGCGGGAAAAATAGGGAAAAAAGGCTCTAGGGTAGCGCACCAATTCCCGGCCGTTTCGGGGGTGTCGACTTCGCCTTTTCTCATCGATAGGTACTACATAGGAAGTAACTAATGATACGACAAGTGCCAAAACGTTGATTGCTAGAAAGTCGCGATGCCAATCGAAATATCAAAGCTGTATGTACCTTTTTATCTGCCGAAAGGTGGACATGCGTCAGGGTCGTGCCTTGATAAACCCTAGCCGGCGGTCCAAACTCGCGCATGACTCAATACCTAGGACCATGACGCTCTTCATGTGACCGGGACATGGACTTACATATTACGGAGTTTATTTGTTACTTTACGACATGTTGGTCGACAGAAACTACCTATGACGAGCTCCGGGCTGGCGACAGCCGGATCTTATGCTGCTGCAGTGCTGTTGACCTACGGAGAAAACGTAATTCTGAAGGCGGGCAATGTCCAGTTGTATTACATGGAGTCTTCACTCCAATAGGTATCTAAGGTCCATCCATCGGGATGCAGTTCAGACGTGCCAAATTCCGATACAGTAGGTACCGCGGTCCGCAGCACAGGTGGCGCCACACCTCCGCACAGGCTTTGGGGCCTGCCGCCTCCCCAAGGGCCCAAGGGGTGACATTCGCCTACAACTTACAAGTCCGTCCGGCCGCTCGGGGACACGCCGACACGGCTTGGTGCTCCAATTTGACAGCGCATCATACATCTAGGTAGGTACATATGTATGTATGTATGTATGTATGTAGGTAGGTAGGTATATGCATGTACATACACTGTCTTAAGTCTGTACCTGCGAGTCTGCGACTATGTAGGTAACAGTAGCGCACGACCTCTTATCGCGAGGGCTGTCTGTTGGGGCTTTTGCTTCGCTTGTTCTTTCTGCCCAGGGTCGAGAGTCCGAGACTATCAATTACATCCCGTGCAGAATCGCGAGTGGATGAGTCTCACAACACCTCCAACAGTCGGACGTCGCCCGTCCGCACACACCACCGCCCAGCCATGGCGCGCCGACAGCACCTCACCCTGACGGTGCTTCTCGCCGTCGTCGTTTTCCTCAGCATTACCTATCTCTTCTCCAGCAGCGCATCGCCAATCCGACGCGCTGCCGCGCCGTTCGGCCGGGATGCGGAACCCATCAGCCCAAAGACAACGGCTGCGCCGCCTTCCGAACCTAACGCTGACTTCACACTGGACCTTGATGCGATCCCGACTCTATCCGAGGGCGATTCCATAGCACCCAAATTGGAGAATGCGACACTGAAGTATGTAAATTTCTGTGGCCTCTCTCCTTCCTACTTCCAGATGACCAATTCGGTTGCGCACCGCCTCCTTCCGCGTCATGTCCGGCTTCCAGCCAAAACAAAAAGAGAAGAAATTGGAAGGAAGTTCAAAATAAGCATGATGGAAATCTAACGCAACAAAAAACCTTGGTGATAGAGCGGAACTCGGCCGGGCGACGTGGAAATTTCTTCATACCATGGTGGCAAAGTTCCCCGACAAGCCATCCGATAGCGACCGCAAGACCCTAGAGTCCTTCTTCCACTTATTTGGAAGGCTCTACCCCTGTGGTGACTGTGCTCGCCACTTTCGCGAAATGCTGAAGAAGTATCCGCCGCAGACGAGCACTCGGAATGCCGCGGCGGGGTGGTTGTGCTCGATGCACAACATGGTGAACAAGCGGCTGAAGAAGCCGCAGTTTGACTGCACCAAGATTGGCGACTTTTACGACTGCGGGTGTGGCGACGACAAGAAGGACAAGAATAAGGGGAAGGGCAAGAGCGAGGAGGAGATTGACAAAGACGATGGTCAGGCTAAGGATCACGATCTGGTCAAGGACTCAAGGTGAAGAGAGAGGGATTTGTTGAGAAGTCCTCGGCGTTCGGATTGGATCGGTTAGTTCAAAAGATGAGCAAGAGTGCTGCTGGGGATTCGTCATAGCGTTGTATTTTTACTTGTCACGTTACATATTCGTAGATTGCATTTTTATGACAGCATCATCGACCAGCTTCAATGTTCATGTTCATGTTGGCGTCCTTCACGTGTTTCCTTCAAGACGGTGCCTGGTATCCGCTAACCCTTGTGCTCTATAGTCATCCTCTATAAACACACGTAAAGTCCATGTTCTGACAATTGAGGAGTATAGCGCTTGAAATGCATGATAAATAAATCTCACTACATACATATCGAGGGATCACAGCCGTAATAAAAGTCCGTCAACGGCAGATCGACACGGCAATCGATCGACAGTGGGGAGTCACGTGCAGAAACACGTGCATCATCTCACCAACATGGCGCGGCTGCGCGTACCGGAGCTGCCTGAGCTACGTACGTCCTGAGCAGCTCCAGCCTGCTAAGCCGACCTCAATTGACGACGCCGATTCGAATCAATCACCTCCATACCACCCCGAAACGGCCCTTTCGACAGCCAGATAACAGTACATTCAAGCCTATTCCACGACGGTCATAATGGAATTCGGCCACAAGGGAGTCTTGAACGAGGGTGAGCGTCGCAGCACGGTGTCCGCAGGCGGTCCCTTGAAACTAAACTTGCACGATTAGATGGTATCCACGTTGACATGGAACATCTCAAGAAGGGAGAAGTAAAGTAAGCACACAGAAAACGCTGCGCCAGACTTGGCTACGAGCATAGCAAGATCACAACTAACGGCTGCTTAGCTTGGGAACGTCCATGTAGGGAACCTATCCGCGAGAAAGATAACAAAGACGAGCAACGACCTAATGATGTCATAGCATGGCGGTCACTTTCAAAGACGGTGTCATTCTGGGTATGTTGTCCCTGATGGAGCGCTTCTTTCCCGGCTCAACTTGCAACGATACGTGAAGGCGAACCATTTGGAGGTCTGACTTGAGACAACTACGACAACAACAGGTGCCGATTCACGAACTACGACGGGAGCCTATATCGCGAACCGAGTCACCGATAAGCTGACGAGAGTACACGACACTATCTGGTGTTGCCGATCTGGCTCAGCAGCAGACACGCAAGCTGTGGCGGATATTGTGCAGTACCAGCTTGGGCTATTTGCCATGCGCAGCGGGAAACCCCCCATGACACAGACGGCAGCGTCCATCTTTCAAGAGATTTGCTACTCCAACAAGGACAAGTTATCGTACGTTCTTATTCCATGTCCATGACGTATATCTATACTCGCGGCAGTGGCCATCTCCATTTGCCTGTCCGCACGTAAAGGCAAATTCCGTTGAAGTCAATCAATGCTAATGGGCTATCTCCAGAGCCGGCTTGATCATTGCTGGATGGGACGAGCGGTTCGGCGGGCAGGTATACTCGATTCCCCTGGGTGGCTCGTTGCACAAGCAGGCCTATGCAATCGGCGGCTCTGGTTCGACATATATCTACGGGTACTGCGATGCCAACTGGAAAGAAGGCATGGAGGAGGCCGAGGCGGTTGAGTTCGTCAAGGGCGCGTTGAGAGAGGCCATCAAGTGGGACGGAAGTTCAGGAGGCGTGATCCGCATGGTGGTGCTGACGAAGGAGGGCGCTGACCGGCATTTGTACCTACCGGACTCGGATTACAAGGTTCGACATGACTAGAGGAGCTGGCCGTTGGTATGTTGGGTGGACGCGGCTATGAATATCTTTTGTCGGGGGACATCCTATGATTGTATGTTTGTGTTGCAAGGGCAGTCAAAGACGTGCAAAGAGGAAATCAACGCGCCAGTGACTTTGGAGATATGGACGGACAAAATGACGTTTATCAGCCCAATGGGCAGGGAGTGCTCAGTGAGGGACATGATCAGCTTAATTGACTCTCACATGAACTTTTTCCGCGGCAATACATATGGAGTACCATAGATGACAACCACCCCACGCGAGAATGAACTATCCCGGTCGAACGACGGGAAACCGGTACATAGCAGAGAGGCTCATGCGGAGCTCAAGAGTTCAACAAAACAACGATTCGGAGTACATATGGGTATCCAAGTCTGGCATGACGAGACGAGACGGTGCACCGATTGCCGCAGACAGGATCGCACGTGTCTGCGAAAACAAATTATCTGACAGCGAGTCACGCCAATGAAGACATCGCTCCAAGCCCACGCCCGCTACCAGGTAGTATGTACATAGTAGATGCTGCTCAATTTAGGCTGTGTAGCGAGATCTCAGGAGTCAGATGACGCCTTGCGAGAAAGTGCGTATGTACGGAGTATGTACGGAGAGAGGTACCTACCTAATGCACCAACCTACCAACCAACCCACTATCACGCTTTGCCTTATGGAAAAGGGACCTCCTGCCGTCTGCGCAAGACATCTGGTCGGTGGTAATTGCCCAATGGGGCGAAAACGGGAACGCTGGCTCTCTGCGGCGGCCCTGTTGCTCCCAGAGCTTGTTTTGTAGTGTGGACCGTGGTATCATGTATGTACATACCTCTTAGGTGCTCCGTATATACATATATAGGTACCTAAACGAAGTGACAACAGCAATGCGTCGAGGACTCGAGGCCAAGCGTACGTAAGGTAAGTACATTAGCTACTGGTATGCTGAAAACTTAAAAGTAGGAGGATTACTTTCTGGAATCTGGATACATTGTGGCCAAGGCATGTAGCACGTGGGCTTCCACGGCACGGTGCGTTGTTTGCGCGCGAAGGGGCTGCCGAAACTCACTCTACGAATAGGCTTTCGCTGCGCGGCGTCGGCCGACGGCGACGCAGCAAGTTGCAACGGCCACGGGCACCGTCGACATCCGGCGGCTTCTAATTACGTGTCTCTTCTCTGCACGGGATCCTCAGCGGATGAGGCGTGACGAGTGACGCGACAAGGGAGGCGCTCGTGGAGGCGACGTGGACGTGGTTTCTTTGACACAATGACACTGTTGGAAGAGGGCACGTTTCGTTGGGCAGAGTCGACAAGGCGCGAGATGACGTCGCTGGACAGATGCGAGAACGGGCTGCAATTTGCAAATGCAATGTGCTGCGTCCGTCTGTCTTGCCCTGATTTGCAATGAATCGTCTGTTCACTGTTCAGGCTGTCGTAGCCTCGTAGCCTCGTAGCCTGTAGGTCGTTCGTCAGCCTCTTGCCTGTCTTTTGCCTGTCTTTTGCCTGTCTTTTGCCTGTCTTTTGCCTGTCTTTTGCCTGTCTTTTGCCTGTCTTTTGCCTTTCGCCTGACCACCGGTGCGCTATTACAATTTACAGCTGTAAGGAAGGTCTTTGTTACATAGGTGCTCCTAGGAGTCCTAGTACCTACACTTGTGCCCAGAGAGTCCAGACTCTGTCACTCTAGGGACCACCAGCCTTGGAACTTTGCTGCGTCCTTCGCGTCGTCCAATATGCCCAAGTCGCATCCGTTACTGTTTTGTTTAGGTTTCACCATCATGTGCAACGTATTCCATTTCTTTTCTGGAATGTACAAGCTTCTAATAAGTTATCTCTTCTTGTTCTCAATTACATATCACCGCCGGCCGTCTCGCTTCAGCTTCCAAGTTCTCATCGTGGGACCCCTGTTGATTTCATTTCCGCCGACACACAAAGGCCTTGCCGATTTCCTGCGTCGCTAATCGCTCGTCGTCCCCTTTCCTACTACGGAGTACATACATACCTAGCATACACAGCCTTTGGCCTCCTTGTCGTTGTTGTCATCGGCTGTCGCAATTGAAGGCTTTTTTATTGCACGCTGATACCTACATTCCGATGTTGCTCGTGTCAGCGCGCCTTTGCCGAACTCCTGAGTCCTAAAGCGTAATACATGATCCAGTCTGTACCTGTCTTTCCGCTCAATCCACTTACTAGACCTGTCCCGCACAAGTCTCTCTGCCCACCTCCTCAACGGCCATTTGCCACGAAGCGATGGCCGCTCTCATCGGCGACCTGGTGCCAGATATCTCCCGATTCCATGACATGATTGCCAGCCCTTCGTCGCGGCCGAGCCATCGTCAACAGCAGCAGCAGCAGCAGCAACAACAACAACAAGAACAACAACAACAACAAGAACAACAACAACAACATCATCATCATCAACATCATCATCAACATAAGCCTCCTCCTCAGCGACAGCAGTCCTACTTCCAATCGCAGTCGCCCCACGTCCCGCATGCCCCCCCTCCGAACAGTTTGCGCGCCGCGGCGGCTTCAACATCACAACGCGACGATATCGCGAGCTCACAAGGCAACAGACGAGCCTCACTTGGCTCCGCGTCGCCGACCTCGCGCATCTTTTCAGACAAGACTGGCCAGCTCGAAGCTGCCGCAACCACAACCACATTAAATAGGACCGGGGTGCCTCTCGAGATTCCCTCCCCGGCACCGTCGTCGTCCTCAGCATCAGTCGTCGGACGCGTATCGGGGGCCGAGGATGCAAAGGTTGCATCGATGGCGTCACAGACCGCAGCAGTTGTAGCTGCATCCCATCACGCTTCGGACAACGTCGGCCGACCGCAGCAGCGTTCCCCTCCTTCTAGCCAAAGTCAAAGCTTCCACTTATCCGACTCCAACGTCCCATCATCGACTTCCTCGAGCCGCGTCGATTCGCCCTCCTCATCGCTGCAACCATTGCAAGACCCGCCACAGAACGTCATCCATGTCCGAGATTTGGCACACATG
Source organism: Claviceps sp. LM84 group G4 (assembly GCA_018360345.1). Taxonomy (NCBI): domain Eukaryota; kingdom Fungi; phylum Ascomycota; class Sordariomycetes; order Hypocreales; family Clavicipitaceae; genus Claviceps; species Claviceps sp. LM84 group G4. The sequence goes on along the minus strand of SRQH01000029.1, from coordinate 57,388 downwards.
CAAAGTCTGGCGGATGTCAAAATGCTAGGGGCCAACAACGCGTCCTCTCTGGACGCAGGAACCCCGGTCAAGTACGAGATCAGCGGCATGCCCATTGCCGACGTTATCAAAATGGTAGCTGCTCTGCTTACCAAGATCACCGCCACAAACGACTTGCAACATGATGCTATGCAGCGCAACGTTGCCCATCAGCAGCAAGCGAATCAGCCCAACGATTCCGAATCTGGGCATTCCATTAGTCCGCTGAGCCACTCAGTACTCGCCTTCCACGGCAAGAACGTGCCAGCCATCACAATACTGAGCTACCTGTCCCGTGTACACAAGTATTGTCCCACGACGTATGAGGTGTTTCTTAGTTTACTGGTGTACTTTGACCGCATGACGGAGCGCGTCAATGACATGATTATGAGAGACGAGCAAGTTCGCAGCAGCCAACTTGCCTCTCAGTCGAAGTCCGTGTCGCCCGACGCGTCGCAGAAAGAGACTGCGATGCGCGAACGTACGCATCAGTCTGATGAGACTGACTCTGACCTGGCGGACGACGATAACGATAACGATAATGACGACGACGACGACGACGACGACGACGACGACGACAAGGACAACGATGACGATGCCAATGATAATGATGATGATGACGAAGACGAAGACGAGGAGATGGCGGACTCTCCGACGGCCGCGGGGGGAGGAGATGAAAGCGACCGCGTGGAGCCAGCCACGGATGGGCAATCGATGGCTCTCAATCCGGCCACCTTTTTTGTGGTGGATAGTTTCAACATCCATAGACTGATCATATCTGGCGTGACCTGTGCGAGCAAGTTCTTTTCTGACGTGTTTTACACCAATTCCCGATACGCCAAGGTTCGTTTGCCAACCCTGCTTCCCTCCCTTTCCTTCCTCGCTCTATTTTCATCGCCTTCTCTTTGAAGTGAAAGATGAGCTGCACACCTCAGTTACCCATCATTCGTCCCAGCTCCCCGAATCTCGTCTGCCAAACCAGCGGTTGCAATCCCACACTAATGCCTCAACAGGTCGGAGGTCTGCCCCTCGCTGAGCTCAACCACCTGGAGATACAATTCTTGGTGCTCAACGACTTTCGCCTCGCTATCCCTGTAGAAGATCTAGAAGCATACGCAACCATGTTGGTCGAGTTCTATGCCCGTGAAGTCATGTCCCAGACATCTTCGCCTGCCGCATAATTGGGACCCTGAGACGCACAAAGTGCAATGTCCTATCAAAGGGATAAAGAGAGCTTGTAATACATGCATGAGGAAGGCAGTCTAATGATTTTGGAAACTCGACCAGCGAGTGGAATACGTGAGCGCACCCGAGGGTTTTCTATACATGGTACGCAACACGCTTGGGCTGGGACATGTGCATCACGTCAACACACGAATTGCTCAAGTCAGGGGGATAGGAAAGAGATGGACGGATCATGGGAATGGAAATGGAAATGGCAGCAGGCTTCTCAATACTAGAAATTCCAAGAAAAAAAGAAAAAGAAAGAACTGCTCGGTGTTTCGCCAGCCGTTCTTCGGTCTTGCTTGGCGGCACCTGGAAGCAAAGCTCATTGACGTCGGGCTTCTCTGCTGACTGACCCAGCTGGTCCTTGCAGGGATGGCCGAGGCATTTTGGAAATTGGAATGGATGACTTGAGAGAAAGATGAGAGGCGGACAAGATGTCCTTCGGCGGAAATGCATATAGATTCAATGCCTGGTTTAGATATACTCGATATAGCCCCCCAGCATTGCACCATGATGAGAGGCATGGAGATGGGGAATACCTAAGGTATGGGAAAGGAGGCCATATGAGTTGGAGTTGGTAGGTTGATGAGCTAGGCGCTTTTACATGGCACATACATAATACGGCGTTCCCGTCCTTGGAAGTTGTTGATACCTACGCGGGCCACGCCTCCGCCGTCCGGAGTGAGTAGAGCGGAACGGAAGGGCATAAGGGGGGCTATGATGAATTTATTCATGACACGCGTCCGCTCCCGGGTTGAGGCGGCGAAACATGGGATTATGGATATCATACATATATGGACTCTCCGGCTCTCAAGATGTGACCTCTCTGGGCCTCTGGCTTTGAGAACACGACCCGGTGGAGTGAAAAGTCCTTGGTTCCTATCTCCTACCTCTGGTGTTGATGGCCTTGCCTTTCGTTGCGTCCAAGTCGAGGCCATAAAGTTACAATCTTGACGCTTAGATGGCTTATATACCTCCTACAGCATGTATCCCAAGGAGGCGGCTCCTCATTGACATCACAAGTTACAACCCATACATCACCAGGCACTCACATCGCATGCAATTGCTATGCCACACACACGATTGATGTATTTCAAGTTAAATCTATCAAACATAACATCCCATAATTCTATACAATACCCTTCATGCCTTGCCATACACTCGCCGCCGTGACGACCAGAAGGACCCCAACAGCCAGCTAATTACTTCCAAAGCACCAGTCTCCTGACATGGGGACCCCAAACAGGCAGCTTTGACTCCTCTTCCGGAACCTGAACTTCTGAGCTGACTACCGATACTGAAAGCCCTCGGATCCTCCCCGGCTCAATCCGCGAATCGTTGGTGGATTGCACGGCGAAATGTAAATGTTTGGTCAGAAAGGGTTCAACGTGCTGCGGCGACAAATCCTCGACTCCTCTGACCGCCATCATCTTCATCAATGCCGATGTTAGAGGAACTGTGCCCGACATCTTCGAGTCCGATCCTGTCATTCGGTCCATGGCGAAGATGGCAACTGATCCGACCAAGTTTCGTGCCTGGTGCCACTCCGTCTCGGCTGCGGGAGGTTTCCCCAGGAAGAAGTGAATCAAGCAAGATCCTTCAAGTGCCTCTACATTGACACACACATTGGCCAGCCACTCAGTGTAGCGGCCATCTTGCACAATGAGTGACGCTGCGGGGATGTCCGCACCATACCGAATGTTGGGCCTGAATGCGCCCGTCTTGTCGCCATCGTCTTCCGACCAGGATTCCAAGTACGAGTGCGACGGTATAGACGCAGACGTGGCCGAATGGGCCATCAGTCCCAATGGGCTCGACGCACCGTACCAAGAGTTGATCTTGTGTTTCAGCTGCTCGGCAAGCTCTTGGTTGGATATTGAGGGCGCAAATGTGTCGGCATAAGCATATCCAAAAGCGTCCGTACTTCTGGCTGTGTCCGAGGTCCAAAACGTCCCATTTTCTGTCGCATAAAACGGCGTCAAAGGCGAGTCTGACGATTGAATTGTGCCTTTCAAGGACGTGAAGCTGGCCTCTCCTGCCGCCATGGGAGTGATCCAAGCATCAGGGTTCAGTATTTGCCACATCGCTACTAGCCTATCCGTCATGGTGTGGTGCAGAAGGAATAAAGGGTCAAAGGACGAGAGAGGAACATAGGTTAGATGCCCCTTGGAGCCTCCATAAATATGAATGATGTCATGTATGGCCTCGACAGAATCCAGTTGTGATGAGCCTTGCGATGCAGCCCATGCTTTATTGCTGAAGGCGTTGAATTCATGGTAACTCGAGAATATGATGTAGAGTCGCTGCTGAATCTCGGACAGCTTTCCCAAGAGTGCCCTGCTTGCTTCTTCATTGATTGACGGAGGATTTAACATGCTCAACGTCGTGTTTGGCGCTCGTTTTGTTTCATTCCATTCATTGAGCTTATCGTACAAATTAGTTGGGGCCTTATCAAAGTGAACAGATCAAAGCGGATAGAGGTCGCTCACAGGATACCATATCAGTGCGTCATGATCAAGAGGATTGAAATAATACGAGTACAAAGGATTCTTGATGTTCTGGATGCCATTGGGCCCATCTTGCTGTATCACAGGACTCCAGAAGACATCAGGCAGATGGGTTTCCCCTTGTGGTGCCGCGAGAGACCAATCCCAGTACGGGAGTCTGAAATCCGCTGCCGCTTCTTGGTAAAGTTGACGCTTGGTAGTGTTTGTAAACATAAGAGCGATTTCGTTGGCAAACTTGTGCAACTGTTGCTATTTTTGCTCTGTTAACGGAATGTCCACTGCTCACCTGTTTCTGCGACTTGATAGGGACTGCAAGCTACAGAATATTTACCTCAAATAAAGCAAGATAAGGCCGATGCCACATTGGGAAGAGCACGGAATTGTGTGTACAGTAACCTGATTGACTGCCGCCAGAAACTGATTCCACGCCGTTCCATGCCGTGAAGGGAACACCATGTATACCTGGCAAGATTATCATGCCAATTTCGTCAGTACATATAATATAGTATGGCAAGGGTGCTTTCTCGCATTGCAATCCGAACTTACCAGCGACTTGGTACCATGAAAGAGGATCATCTTGACTAGTAAACTGAAACATGCTGAGTGCCAAGGTGAACAGATCCCACTTGTACTTGTTGTCTCTCATTGACCGCACTTCCATTCTCAGTGGGAGTGTCCCGTCAGGTCGCGTTGGCAGACGACGGATGACGATGGGATCTGTGGTGTCATCTCGACGTGTAAACTTCCTTACATCGATTCCGAAGTCGTATGGTTGAGGATTTGCCAGAGACCGCAAAACAATGCTGGCGATGCACCACAGGGTACACATGTGTCTTCGAAGCAACATGGCAAAAAAGGTCTCTTCGCGCTTGTTATGAGGACAATTTTGTATTTTGAGTATATAACGTTGTGCTTTGGGATCAACGCGATTCTGGACAGATTCTTAGCAAAATCTGACAAGTAGCAACTGGAAACTCGGTTTGAATGTTTTTTTTATTTTTTATAAAAGGTCTGAATTTATTTTGTAGGCAAAACCAGAAGGATGGATCACGAGAAACTAGAAAGTAAAGTTGGCAGATACCACGAAAGATCTGCCCGGTATGACGTGGATGTTCGGTGAAGCAAAACAAGGAATTGGCTTCAGCAGTCAGACAACGGCCAGGAATTCGTGGGCAGTGTCAAGCCCGGTCAGTGAGTGATAAGAGGAAGGAGGCAGGACACGATTGGGGTCGTACATGAGGAGGCAGGAGCAAACGGTCATGGAATGCGCAACGAAACGCGCACCAGTCTCTATCGCGACCACCACGGGCCGATCTCTTGATTGATTGGTATGTACCTTAGACTTTCGTTGTAGCAGGCCGTTCCATCTTGTAGGGTGCCGCTCCCGATTTCCTTGAGCTTTTGCTTAACGATGCATGCTCTGCGAGTCGTTGGACAATGCACATGATCTTGTCCAACTTGAGCAGAAACTCTCTGTGACCCCGTCTCTTCCAATTTGATAGCTGTCCTCTGAGAACGCTACATCATTCTTCACGCTGCCACAAAGATCTTCTTGTTTCACGCAAAGTCTCTTCTCCGACTGCGTCCCATCCCCCTAACCAGGAGCTCAGCCCGAGCTAGACTCATCAATCAGACGCAGCAAAAACCTTGCTAAAAACGCCTTTTAATCGCCGTAGCACATCTTCACCATTCTGGGCGATCTGATAGTGTGTTACCAGTCGTCCACCTGATGTTTTCAGACCGGCCTCTTTGCTCAGCCGAATGAAGCGGTCATTGCTGCATTTGACCGACCCGAGATCGATCCAACACATGTTTGTATGCACGGGGTGAAGAACCTTTCCTCCCATCCCAGTCCACAAGGCTTCCACCTTTTTGGCCATATCGTGCGATGCTTTGAGCAGTCCATCACTCCCGTCGGGTTTCTTGCCAAACGTCTCATCGACAGCCACCCTACCACAGGCTGTAATGAAGCCCGGCTGCCTCATACCCCCGCCGATCGATTTGCGAACCCATCGAGAATGCGTCAGAGTCGTCCGCGACCCAACTAGGACACTGCCAACCGGCGCGCCGAGACCTTTTGAAAGACACAGGCTCACTGTGTCAAAGTGAGCACAGTACTCCGAAAGCGTGCCCGCTTCGGAAGCGACGGCTTCCCAGAGACGAGCTCCATCACAGTGCATCTTGATGCTGTGCTCTCTGGCGAATTCCGAGATGCGTTTCACCTCATCCAGAGGCATGACCATTCCATTGAGGGTGTTTTCAAGGCTTATCACCCGAGTGGGACAAGCATGTACATCAGTGCTGAGAACGACGTGTTTCTGCACATCTTCAAGAGTGAGGTAAATGCCATTATTGGGAACCACTGGACTGACGGTTGCTCCGGTCAGTGTCGAGACCCTAGACAGATGAGTCGGTCAGCCGAAGTGCGTAGACGCGGACACCACGTATGAAGCTTGAAGGTGTCATAGAGAAAGGGGGATTCACGAACCCACCGGCTTCATAATGGATAATATGCGCACGATGGTCGCACAGAACAGCATGAGGTGGTTGCGTCAAAAGACTCCTCAAGGCTAGTTGGTTGCCCATCGTCCCGGACACAACAAAGAGGCCTGCTTCTTTTCCCGCAAGGGCTGCAACATGGGCTTCGAGGTCCTTGGTCGTCTGGTCCTCTTCAAAGACGTCATCCAGAAGGGTACATGTCTGCATAGCCGCCAACATGGACGGTGTTGGTGTGGTCACGACATCGCCTAGCACGCATCATCGTTCTCAGTTAGTCATTATGTACGCACGAATGATACGAATCTCGAGCAAGGACGGTGGTCAAATCACTCCGTAAGTCCAACGACGATGGGCCCTGGGCGCCAACCCATACACTGTGTCCATGTGTGCGAGTCACAATCTCGTCAGGCTTGTTCCCCATACTGGCGGGTGTGCAAGACGAGAAAAGCTTCAAGCCGAGGGGCGCGTTCACGGCGGGTAGCGGACAACAATGCTGCTGCGGACTGAAGACTCTTGGGACGCCAACTACCGTGCCATGCGTGGCAATGGCAATGCGGCGTACCTGGCGAGGTAGCATATGCCTCATTGGCAGACACCGAATTGTAGGTTGACTTGTAGGTAGAATAGTTATGATGAATTAGCGTACGAGTGACGGCGAGTTACATGTACGTAGCTGCTCTGGAAGAAGGCTTGCTCATTGCTGTTCACCATCCCAGCCTCGGTTCTGAGCTCCAGAGAAAAGGGCCAGCTTTGGAATGGGCGTGATTACAGTACCTAGCCACTATTCGGACAGAGGACTCCCAAAGCGATGCAAGAGCAGCGATCAACAACCATGAGAAAGGCGAGCCCGCTTCGTTTGGCCGCCGTATCCTTCTCGTCCTGCGATTAGAGTCGAGGGGTAATTAGTTGAGAACTTGAGAGGTTCTCAATCGCCGTACATTACCTAGGTACCTAGGTAGCGTGTTGCGAGGAAGTCGATCTCGTCTGGTGGGGTTCAGCGACAATCAACGCCATCTGCATCAATCAATCATCATCATCAACCCCCCATCCCAGGCTCCCAGGGCTTTCTCCAGCGAAGTTCCTGGACGGGGAGTCGTCACATGACAGTGGACACCCACCAAATGCAAAAATGCAACTAACACGATACTTCCTCGCCACAATCATTCGCACCAGTACTCCGTAAGACTAAACAGAAAGTCTTCTACGGGAGTAGAGGCCTTTCCACATGCAAGGCATATCCTTCAACAAGGCCAAGCCCAAGCCGCATACATTTGTTCCTTGTAGTTCCACGAGCCGAAGGGCGCGTTTTGGTGGACGGCCACGTACGTCGATTCACTTCCCAATCCTGGCCTGCTACTGGCTACGCGACGCTGTCAACTTGCTTTGCTGTCGCGTTTTGGGTGCGTTGGCCAACTCATCACTGCAGCTTCTTCCGCAGAACTGCGATTCTCGGCCCCCTCCCTCCATCGCCAACGACCGCCTCCGCTCCTCTTCCCCGTTTGCATTGTACATATGTATGTATGTACAAGGTACCTAATATCTGACTTGGCGCGCTGGAGCCTGGCAAGGGACGTGGCAAAACGTGGCAGGTTGTGGCTTGTTGGTAACGGCGTTCTTGTCCTGCTGGACAGGGCAGCGCACGGAGCCGCATGGCAATGCGCCTCTTAATGCAGTGTAGGCTAGGTAGGTAGGTATGTAGGTACCTAGTTACGGATTTACGAATATATGTATGGATCTTATGGACCGCACAGAGCTGTCTCATCTTCTGATCTCCCATTCTTTCTTTTTCGTTGCTTTCTCGGTCACATACTTCTTAGCCTTATCGTCCCCGTCTGCATCTTCTACTTTCATTTCTCGATTGACACACTCGAGATGTGCTCGTCTCTTTCGTGATGCAGACGGGGGGCACGACAAGACCCAGGATACCTACCCTAGGCCTGTGAAGCCACTCCTTGATGTTTCTGTTTCTTTTTACCTAATCGAGGCGAGCTTTCGTTCATCCCAATCCTTTTCGACCCATTCTGCTCTGCGTCAAGGGATTGAGAAACCTACTGAATTGCGAGCCTCTCGTGTCAATGACACGATGCAGTATGGAACACACTATATGGAACAGTCACATCCACACATGAGACGTGTCGCCCGAGACCATATAACACGCACCGCGCATATATTCGCTATATAAGTCCTGCCCGGTGTCGGGTATACATCCGTTCCATAATGTTAGCTATGCCTCTCCATCCCGTGGACAAGACATGGCTGGCAAAATATTAACCCAGTGCTGGTATCGAGCAATAGTGCCATCGTCATGACCTCATAAGTACAAAAGAAGAGAAGAGAAGAGAAGAGAAGAAGAGGATTAAAAGATGAATATGCGTCGCCTGTCAGTCAGACCAGGACGTGATAGAGGCCGCAAGTGAGTAAGCTTTTCCGGGCAGTCAAGCTATCGGGCATTGATAGCCTGACAAACCGAGCTTATCTCTCTGTTTGTGTCCTGAGGCGAGTACAATGTAAGTAAATTTGGGCCCGTTGATGTCATTCCTGGTCATAACCATTTTTGTCGTTAGATGTTTTTTTCTTCTTTTTCTTCATTTTTAGCTCTCCACGTCGCCATAATTCAAAGCCGATGGGTTCATCATCGGCTACTCCACTTCACGAGGAATTGTACCACGGCGTCGAGATTTGTCTCTTCCTTGGCGCTTATGCCATAGCAGCATACTTCGCGCCCCTGGATCTGGTTCAGATCCAGCTCGTCGATCAATTCGTCGACGGACAGCTTCCGAGGCAAATCAGACTTGTTTCCCAGTACGAGCAATGGGATGCCCGCCAAGTTCTGGTAGCTCATCAAGGAGTGAAGCTCCTCTTTTGCCAGGGGAACGAGGTCTGGGTCGGCTATGTCCACAATAAAGACAATGGCGTTGACGCCACGACAATACCTCTCCCACATGATGCGAAATCTGGGCTGGCCGCCAATATCCCAGCACTTTATTGAAACCTGGCCATGCCGGACCCATTTCATGTTGCAGCCGACTGTCGGTATCGAGCTAGAGGAGGAAATTATCGGTCAGCACTTGTTCTCGCTCGTGGACGCGCAGTAGACACGATTTGGGTATGTATAGATATATGCCCCAGGCCCCGCGCATGCAACCCGACACGACCATCCAAGCCGCTTGACTCCTTCGGTGGTTTACAAGCTTGCAGCTAATTGGATTAAAGACTTACTCGAGAGTAAATTCGCCGCCCTGCAATAAGAAGAGGTTTTATTAGTCGCTACGAGCCAAGACACACAATAGGGACGCGCCAGAGAACTTACACCGAGGGCTCTTAGTACCGACGTTTTCCCAGCATTCTGCAGTCCTACGAGGGTAACTTCCATTTCCGATGCCCTAATGTCTCCGTCAAAATTGTGTACTCAGGTATACGTGACGTGACGATCCGGTTAAACGAAGAACAAACGAAAAACTTACCAAAACAACCGCAACAACCAATCATACATGCGCCTGAAGATGCTTGCCATGTTTTCCGTCGTCTTTTTTGAGCAGTCTATATTTGTTGCCCTTGAACGATGGCCTTCAGCAGGTTTTCTCGGCAAAGAAGACGATGGTAATGGCGGCGGCGATGGTGGCAGATATAAAGCGATGCGCCAGATGGGGGGATTGAAGGCTCCCGATCACAACGGCTGCAAGTCGCGCTAGCTCAGTACAAGACGGCGTATCGACACGGCGTGGGGTTAACGATGCGAGAGAGAGATTGGGAAGATTTAAATAATGGTGCAGCAAGATTACACAATGCGTGTGTCCGACTGAATGAATGGACGGGCCTGAGAAGAGTCAGGAGGGGGCAAAGAGAATCAGTGAGGTTGACCGGCCGTCGAAGTGTTCAGAACTTCAGATCGTCTGTCGGTCTGTCGCTTAGTCGGGAATCTGTCTATTGTCGTGTCGACTGATCCGTGACCGGTCTGCCCTGCAGCTATGACAGAAGAGACGGATAGCGTGCGTCGGAGTAGAGCAAATTTGAAGGCAGCGACATACGAGAAGATTGATTATTGATTGATGCCTTCACGTTGGGGTTGATCAGTGATCACCGTTGATCAACTTGATGCAAGCAGAGTCAAGGCCCCACTTTGGGACGGGAGAACGGGCGATGCGAGAGAGTTTGTCTGATCTTGTGTCTGGTTCGTGGTCTTTCCCGGGGGCGGGGGCGAACCGTGCCCATCCACTTGCGTACCTATGTATGTACATATGTACCTATGTATGTATGTACCTATGTATGTATGTACCTAGGTACCTGTAGGCTGTACTCCGTATGTACATATGTACATACCTCTTGAGTCTTGCCTGTCTCGACTCTCGCCTTATTATCCTCTTTTTGTCTTCCCCTTGCCTACCTACTATAACTTTCTTTGCCTCTTGTGACTTGTCTCCCAGTTCGTGACGATGAATCGATCAATCGGCGTGACGAGCAGCCATTTATCACCGACCCCGTGAATTCGGTCAGTCTCTGGTGCACGCACTCGGTCACTTGGGTCTTTTTTGCCTTCCGAGTCAGCAGACCCCCAACCACCCCCATTCGCCCATTCCACACCCCCGTCCAACCGCCATTCAACACCATTCATTGTTCAACCACCACTTCATAATCACCACCATTCACCACCACTCACCACCACTCACCAGATCCCACCACTCCCGCTACTTACCATCATGTACATACATACATTACACCACCCCTTTCACCACCACTACCCTCTTGCCGTCATTCAGCACCCGTTAACGGTTTAGCCAGCGTAGCACGTCGCATTGCGCCAAACCCGCCAACTTGACAGACTCAGTCGGTGACGCTGCACGGTGACGGCTTAGCCCACCGGCGCGACAAAGTCTCAGCCCTGGCCTTGATCGTCTTGATCCCCCTACGGAGTACATGGTTGAAAAATTCGAGTCTCATCTCATCCGAAACCACTTGTGCATAACAAGCCTGACGTCTCATTGTATGTATGGACCAATGGTGCCCATTGTACTTCTGTATGTGCGCTCTTCTGGTTTCAATCATACCCCATTTGGCATTCTGTCGCCTGATGACTTGACTGTGAATCCCTTCCAAGTTCCAAGTCCCTAGGCAGCAACTATGCCCCCACCGTGATGACAGATGCCCAATTCGTCGCTTGGCTCATCACTCATCGTTATCAACGGGCAGTGGGCACAAGTGCACAAAGTACACAAGAATACAAGAGCACAAGGGTACAAACAAAAGTTGTCCTCCCTCTTGTGTGTTGCGTCCATGTACGCGCCTTGCCATTTGGTAAGTCGATAAGACAACAAGGAACAAGCAGAAGTAGGTAATTGAGGTGTGATTAAAATTTCGACGACGTGAATTCCTGCCTAATTACTTCCGGTCTTCCCTGTTTTTTTTTTTATCACGCGCGCAAAAAAATGCGGCCTATCATGTCTCTGGTCACACACGAGAAGGTTTCGGTGAAGGTGGTTGTGGAATGGTTTGGAGCAAGCAATGCAGGTCATGTCACTTGAGGTGGCCAACTGAAGTCCAATCCCATCTATCGCTGAAAATGTAATGTGAAGTAATTAGTCATTGTGCGTTTTCACCTCGCCATGAGAAAGAAGCGCACTTGTGACATATTGCTGCGCCTCGTTGCTTTCCATACCAGAAAAGTAATTGCGTTGCGATATCGACCAGCTCTTTCAAAAGTAGATGGTTGTTTTTGGTGATATTGTTCGACTTGAGTAAGGTGAGTAAGTACTCAGTAGGTAGGTCACCTAGGCTTTCCTTTTCCGTCTACGATGCTACAGAAGGGTTGTGTGGCCGTCTGAGTCTCACCGAGAGGCCTGAAACGCTTGGCTGGGTTCATGCACTACCATAAATCCAAGTGGATGCAAAGCGCTGCGCTGATACTACGGAGTATGGTAAAACCCCAAGGTTGCTCGATCGAGTGATGCAATGTATCGAGTTCACCGTGACGATAGACGTACAAGCTTGATGCCAGAATGCCAAATGGGATATGAGATGACGCTATGATTATATACAGAATTATGTAAAGGAGACACAGAGCTCCCGAAAAGAGAATAGGTAACATTGTTAGGGTCACAGCACCCCTAAGACATCAAAGAGCTCGCTATGCTAGAGTAAGAGCAAACGTATGAATGACTGCATGATAGGACGCGTATGAAATAAAAAAACTGACGCTTTTTTGCAACAATCAGATCCCCACAAAACATCAGAACAAATACAAGCAAGAATAGAAGGAGAATCAGAAACACACGATGCAAAAAAAAAAAAAAAAACGCCAAAGGAGATGCAAAACGCCGTAGAATTACATCTAGATTTCGCGGACCCCCAAATGCAATGCAAACAACAAGAAAGAGTCAACATACAACGCGAATAAGACAGGTCTGTCGTGAATACATGGTGAAAGAAAAGAAGCCCCAAGTAGGCAGATAAGACAAGGAATATAGGGAGATCCAACTGGCAGCTGATTAAAAACTGAAAAGCCCGCTTCGCCGCTTGCCAAACGGATAAATCACAATCGCACTCATAAACAACCCCACCGCAATGCCGATAGCAATCTGAATCATACTCGCCGCGACGTTAAACACCACTGCATTTAGAGGCTCTCCCTGGTTGAACTGCACCCCGCTCGTCCCGTTGACGACGGAAGACGAGTTGGTCAGCTGGTTCGCCGTGCTAAGTCCGCTGAGGAGGCCACCCGTTGAGGCCAGACCCCCGGGGACTTGCGCGAAGATGGCGGGGATTAACGTCGCGGCCGCAACGCCATGTCGGAGCCTGGAATATAGATTGGCGAGAATGCCGACGGAGAGAGCGGCGAGCATATTGGCGATTTGCGGACTGGCCACAAAGCGGAGCGTGCTGAACAAGTTGACCACGTGGCCTGTGAAGGCGATGATGACCATGGCGGGCATCTGCTGCCATTTTGCCTGGTACAGGACGGCGATGCAGACGATGAAAGGGGGTACGAACATAAAGCCGTACGGGTAGGGGATCGGATTGGAGCACGTGGTCGCAGAGGTGGCATGGTCATCGATGATGCCGTAGAGGGCGGAGCCGACGGTGATGCCGAACCCGAGGAGGAGGGAGTAGATGATGGCGTAGACAATGCGGATGGAGCCGGGGACGATGGCGCGGGATTGCAGTTCTAGCGCTGAGCATACTGTGGGAGAAATAGAAGGTCAGCATGCCACGAGCTTCGTTGTAGCCAAAAAGAAAGAGCTCTCTCGAGGGAAAAGGGGAAAAGGGAAAGAAGAAGATGTGACGAAGGCAAGGTGGCGCGTCAATAGAAAAAGATTTAATAACACGATTCTCATGGTTTCCATCTCAGCCCGAGCGCGTCGGTAACGGTCGGTTTCGAGTTTCAAGCTGCTCACATCTCTAGCCGCTCGGCTTCGTAATCCTGTAGCCCACTGTTCGAGTGGCTTATTTTTTCTTCTTCGGGCAAACGAAGCCAATACATAATAGGCCAGAGGTTGAGCGAGCATCTTGAACTTCGAAACCCACGTGCGCGTGCTTGAATAGAAACCATGAGAATCGAGGCAGCCAGAAGCCGCAGACGGATAAAAAGCAAAAGCACAGCCGCAGGAAGGGCAATCAATTCTCAACTTACACACTGAATACCCAGGAAGCAGCATCACAATCCCGCTCTGCGCCAACGCCGAAAAACAAAACAAATCACCCCCCCTGATGCTCCCAAACGCACGAGCTAGAAAGCTCACGATAATCGTAGCCGTTACCTCAAACACGTTACTGTACATGTTGGACTTGGGTGCCACAACCAGCTGCAGCAACCCGACGAGACAGCCGAAACAAAACGCGATGGGCAGATCAATCACGCGCGCGGAGAAGGAAAGCGGCGCGCACATGGCGCTGGTGAGCCCAAAAACGAGAACGCGGACCCACACGCGGAATTTGTTCCTGGAGCTCATGAGGTCTTCCAGGAGGTGAATCCCCTCGTCTACGCCAATGACGTCGTGCATGACCTCTTTGTAGATGTGGTGGACGTCTTTGAGCTTGCCCAGATCGATGCCTTGCGTGGTGCGGACGATGCGTACCTCGGTCGTGTGGGTAGAGCGGTCGTCAAAGGAGATGAGCATGCAGCCGGGGAGGTAGAGGAACTGGCCGTCGATTTCGAGCACACGTGCTGTCATGGTGAGATATTCCTCTAGCCGGTGTGTGGGCGCACCGTATAGCATGAGTGCGCGGCAGAGCTTGATGATGTATCCTTGCCGGGTCAGCGTTTCGGCAATGTGGACCGTGATGCGCGCTTCTTCTTTATGCCAGTAGGCTCGTAGCCGGCCGCTGCTGGTTCGTCTCTTGATGGCAGGTCTCTTCTTGCCCGGGCTTTTCGGTTCGCCGGGCTGTGTATTCGGGTTTGCGAGTCTAGTAGAGGCCTCGACCAGGGTGGCCAGTGTCTCTTGAGACCGATTCTGCTCATACCACTTCTTGCGGCCGTGAGTCGGGGTGACACTGCCGGATCCTATTCCAGGAGGTGTCGCGCCTCCGGCGGTAGAGGAACTCCAGTTGCGACTGTGGCTCGGTGATCTGAGCAGGCCGGGGTCGGTCGGCTTATAGAGTTTCAAGAGCTGCGACAGAACACTTCCTCGATAATGCTGGGGAGGGGGGACGCTGTATACTCCATCGTAGAATTGTCCATTCATGTCGTTTCGCGTCGGCTGCGCATCGCCGACAACAGCTTCCTCGTCGGCTGGTGAGTCGCTGGTCGTGTTTGCCCGGTATCGCTGGGTATGGACCCGAACGAGATGGTAAGCCTCCTCCCTCACTGTAGCGTCTTCCAACTCGTTCTCTGGCGTTTGATTGACGCTCTCGCCGACGCTTTCCATTCCCGTATGCCCCTGATTCAAGTTCCGCATCGGAATGTTAACGTCGCTTGGCGTGTCATCTCCATTGCCGTTAGTCTGTGTGGGCAAGGACTCTAGTGATGCTCGAGATCCGGAGGGCGAGTCTCGAAGAACCCTGGCGGCAATCTGCTGGGCTCGCTCCTGCGCAGCTACGGCTGAGATCGCCTTTTCCGTGTCCGCATCCAAGTCGATGTCCAAATCCTTAGTCGTTGTCACGGATCCAGACGAGTTGGCTCGCAATATTGATGGTCGTTTCGGAGAAAGTGTCGCACTCTGCCTCTCCGACGTCCGGGTGGGAGGTTCTAATTTAATAGCGGACGGCCTTGTGGTCACTGCATTGTTGTTGAATCTTACACGGCCCTTTTCCTTCTTAGCCGCTGCGGCCGCCGCTGCAAATGTAGATGCTTCGCCGACGGCAGCTGGAGAAGCGGCGGGCTCGCTCAATGGAGTAGAAGAATTCCCGCTAGCACTCGAGCCACAACTTGGAGATACTATAAACGAGATCCGACCGACATTACTGGCGTCATCTGCACCTTCGAGGTCCTGATGAAGAGGATCTAGCCGTATAGCTGGACCTAGTCCGTACTTTTCATCACGCCGAGGATTCTCCTGCTCCGACCTGGGCGGCGATGTCATTGGAGTGATCTTGTTTTGTAAAATTCGTCGCCGGACCAACTCCGCATCAACAAGGAGAAGCGCTCACGAAGCACAGCTCCGTTTGGGAACGTGATGGTAGAGGAAAGCGCGACAAAAAAAACGGGGGGCGGAGGCGAGAGAAGAGTTCAAGGGAGTGACGAAGAGACTAGTCAAGCATGATGCCCTGAAGGAGAGTATAGACGACCTGGTCAAAATTCCATAGCTTTCTTTTGTTGGCGATACTCTCACTTTCGTTGCCGGCTGCTCGTCGCTCTTAGCCAAGCTGTTCGGCTTTTGGCACGGAACTGCGCGGCAGATTTGGCGGACGTGAGCCAAGGTGGGAGAAAGCCGCTTGCTTTATCCGATCCTAACTCGGCGAAGCAACTGCATGTACGTAATGTATGTACTCTATGTACTCCGTACGGAGTACAGCTTGAGGAAATAGGAACTTGGCCTGACTGAAACAAGTTCAAAGCCGGATTATGGGATCCAACCCCATGTCTGAAAGCCCTTGACTTGCTCAAGACCCGCTCTCGGGAGTCGGGGTCTGTCGTTTGCGCGTCACGGGGCCTTACGAACTTGTACAGGGACTCATGGAGGCTAGATTTATTAGACTCCTAGAGGGCTCGGATTCTAAAAGTCTTTCTCATGGCTGCAATAGCATGAGGCGTCTAGGTACACTTTGCGCGCAAATAGGTATGTACTCCGTCATGTTCAGGACCTCACATAATCTCTGATTAAAGTTAGTAGAGTATGTAACACGGGACGGCTAATGAGTAGCCAAGGCTGGCCAATATTCGAATCTCCCAACTACGGAGGGCCGGGCTACGATCCGCCGCATGAGCCGCAAGAAACGAGTCAGTCAATGGTTAGCGTTTTTCTGCTGCTGGAACCCCGGCAGACTTCTCATGCCCATTGTTGTTGCATTTACGAACACAACACGGGATACCGTGGCATACGTACCTACTTAAGTAGTATGGAAGTTGGACGGACGCATTGAGCCAGGCTTTGGCTTTGTTTAAGAAGATACATCACACGTCTCTCGAGGATTCGTCCACAGGGGAGCGCCAGAGCCGGCGAGTACCTACGGAGCACTGGATAAGAAAAAGTCTTGAAGATACGGACTGCAAGAACACACCGGGAATAGAGTCGATTGTTGTAACTTATTATGCGTTCCGAGTCTTCAGGGGTGGTGGTTGGTAAACCGTTTGTTTGTGCCAACTCCAAGCCATGGCCCGAAGTCGGGAAAAGGCCAAGCACGTACGGAGTACCTATGTACCTCCGGTCTAGAGCACCCTGGTCCCTGGCCCTGGATCTGGCTGTCAGGGACTGGCCTAGGGGGACGGTTGTCGTCTACGGAGTAGTGTTTTTTTTTTCGTCTCCTTTCTTCCAGTAGTAAGTTAGTAACTGCCCGAGCCGAGTGGTCAACTTCTGCTACGGAGTATGTATGTACATAGGTACATAGATTCAAGAATCAAAGGCCACGATGAAGAACGGACGGCCCTCGCCGCTGCAGTTCCCCGTCTGTGTCGGGTTTGCTGCTTTTCGCCCTTGTCTTTTTTAACTGCCTGTTGGCTGGCTCCGATAGGGCGATAGGCGACGGGCGGCTGGCAGCGTCTGTCAATCTGGATTCTCTTCATCTCTTGTCAATCGGGCTGTCGCTGACGCTTAGTACATACTCACTCGTCGCGTCGATCGATCAGCCTTTGGTTACATTAGGTAGGTACCTAGGTACCTTTGTATGTACCTAGGTACATATGTACGCAAAGACTCCGTGACATTCATCAGGAATCCCTTCTCTGGAATAAGAATGCTCATTGCTGCACGGCTTCGCTCTCTTCTCGAAGCCTCCGCTTCAAGACGGTCTCAAGACGGTCTGGCTCTGTCATTGACTCATTACTGCCCAACCTGGCATATTTCGCTTCCCAGAGTGCCCTGCATCCTTCAATTTGCTCTACTTCGTTTATTTTACTGGCCTGGCACTTTTCACACGGACTACCTACCTACTCTGTATGTACAATGTTCAATTGTACACACTTCGTATGCACTCCGTTGTTGGCAATAATCACAGTTCTCGTCTTCTCGCCCCGTCACGGATGCGTGCATACCTACGGAGTACCTACCTACGCTCCTACGCTCACGGCCTGTTTTCTTGACACTGGCGAACTACCTATAAAGTCCCGTAGATTGAAATGTGAAAGAGCAACACCTCCGCCTGATGGCAGGCACCACAGTATTGCGCAAAAAAAAATATGTGTGCACTTCGCAGCTTCGAGCCTACGACTGACCTAGCATTGTTTGCTTGCTACGTTGATATTGAAGCGATTTCGTACGGCAGAGCTGGAAAGAAGGCGGCTACATGGAGTAAACACAGGCTCAGCCACCCAGATGACGAGTTTGTGTCTGATCCCATGTCTTTGCGTAGGTACATATCATGCCTATGTACCAAGTCCGTATATATATAGATGGCAGAACTGAGAAGCCAAGTGTGAGAGCTGCGGGAGTACTAAGTAGGTACATCGGATGTGTCGACTCATAGCTAGCATGGTCGCGAGCTGGTCCGTACCTGCTTCGTCGGGCTGTGGTCAATGACAAGTGACAACAGCCACAAGCAACTCCCGAGTCTTGAGTCTTGGGTCTTGACGTGGACATGAAAGCGGAACCGTTAAACTTCGCGCGTGATGTATATGCCGCTGACTTTTTGACCAATGTACGGAGTATACCGGCACGTCTTAAAAGCCTCGATTCCTGAAAGATACCTCTTAATACTCCGTACAGAGTGCTCCATAATGCACATGCATGGGGTAAGACAGTGCATTGAAACTTCGACACGACCCTACTGTCTACAGCATCATACTATGCACTGGCAATTGACTGCCTCGTCTTCCACATAGTGCCTGTAGGTATGTACATGTACATACTCCGTACATGCCTACATTACAGTGACACACACGTTGCAGAAGCGGCCCGCCGCGAAATGCAAGATCTGTGCGGCCCACTGCTCCGATCTTGGAGGTACGGAGTACATATGTATACATCATAGGTACCTGTCATAGGGTACATACCGGCAAACAACACTATCGATAAAGATGCGTCCACGTGATTCGTTGTTATCGGTAGCTTTTTTTTTTCGCATGCCGATAAGCCCTGACATGCTGAGCGTTGTGGAAATTTGTGTAGCATCACCTTCTTCTGCGAAAACGTGCCGTGTATTCAACTTGTTGTATGTCGAATAAGCTCATCTGAATGCTTGGACAGTCATAGCGACGATCACTCGAAATTGACCAATGCTGTTTGGTCCAATCTTGTTGTGTATATCATCCCTCTAGCTCCAAGCGCAGCTCGCTGCTGCCGCCTCAGCCGTCATCATGTCTCCCCCGGCGACAAATACGCACTGGAACCATGAATTCAATACACTTCGTCGCCAAGATCTCTTTCGAAACCCTCCCAAAGATCATACGGCGTATCCTGCGCTCCAGCTAGCTGTTGATCCGCACATTGAGTCCTTCAATGCCATTTTTCGAAACGATGAAAAGCCAGGACTCCTCGCGCATGGCTTGGTAGACATCGGCACCAAAACCTATCTCGATGGCGATGAAAATACCGCCTCAGAGGACAGAAATCGATTACAGATCCGTATTAAAGACGTGATCTTGCAAAGACCGCAAGTCCCGCCGTCGAACAAGGCGGCTCGGAATCAACAGGTTTTCCCCGCAGAGTGCAGAGAACGGCACGTTTCGTACAGAGGAAAGCTCTCTGCCACGTTCGAGTATAGAGTCAATGGGGGCGATCCACTCGAGTTCACTCGAGAAATGGGACAGGTTCCTATCATGATCAAGGTAAGTTGCCGCCTCCAGTAGTGATTGGGATGGCCTGAAAAAAGCCCAATTTGATTGACCATGGAGGTTCTAGTCCAACCGATGCCACCTAGAGAACAATTCACCACATCTGTTGGTCGAACGAAAGGAGGAATCAGAAGAGCTGGGAGGATACTTTGTTGTCAACGGAAACGAGAAAATCATCAGGCTGCTGCAGGTCAACAAGCGCAATTTTCCGATGGCCATCAACCGACCCAGCTTTCAAAATCGTGGAGTCAACTACACTCCCTATGGTATTATCGTTCGATCGGTGCGACCCGATGAAACCTCGCAAACAAATGTCCTACATTACCTGAATGATGGTAACATCACATTCCGGTTCTCATGGCGCAAAAACGAATACTTGATTCCGGTCCTTATGATTCTTAAAGCCCTGGTCGAGACCAACGACCGCGAGATCTTCGAAGGATTAGTCGGGCCTATGGGCTCCAAAGCCACCGAAAACACATTCTTGACGGATCGAATCGAGGTTCTCCTACGAACGTACAAGTCATATGGAGTGTATACAAAGTCGGAAACCAGAGCCTACTTGGGCGAGAAGTTCAGAGTGGTGCTGGGCGTCTCTGAAACCATGTCTGATTATGACGTGGGCACAGAGTTCTTGAGGAGAATCGTTCTTGTTCATTTGGGCAATGTCAACGTGACGGACGAACAGGATGATGACAAATTCCGCATGCTTCTGTTCATGGCGCGTAAGCTGTATGCGCTGGCCGCTGGTGAATGCGCAGTGGACAACCCTGATGCTTTGCAGAACCAGGAAATCCTTCTTGGTGGATTTCTGTACGCCCAAATTTTGAAGGAGCGGTTGGACGAGTTTCTCAGCGTCGGAGTGCGTTCGTCTATTCGAGACCTCTTGCGACGACGGCCTACAGTTACCTTCACATCCGAGGACTTCAAAAAGGAGTTTCCCACCAAAATATTCCAAAAGGCCAATGAGAATATTGGCAATGCGCTCGAGTATTTCTTGTCCACGGGAAATCTGCAAAGTCCCTCGGGCTTGGACCTGCAGCAAACTGCCGGCTTCACTGTCGTAGCAGAAAAGCTCAACTTCCTTCGATTCATCAGCCACTTCCGCATGGTACATCGTGGTGCTTTCTTTGCCCAGCTGAAGACTACGGCTGTCAGAAAGCTTCTCCCTGAGTCCTGGGGCTTCATGTGCCCAGTTCACACTCCTGATGGATCGCCTTGTGGTCTTTTGAACCATCTGGCTCACAAGTGCAAGATCATGACGGACCACGTGGATGCGTCCAAGATTCCCGGGCTAGTACGAGAACTCGGGGTTGTGGACACGTCGTCGGCGCTGACGGACGAGAATGTTGTCGTCATGCTAGACGGCAAAGTCATTGGTTGGTGCACGCCCAAGGAGTCTCTTCGGATAGCGGACTGCCTGCGATACTGGAAGGTCGAGGGTACCCACGGCGTGCCGCTGCAGCTCGAGATTGGATACGTGCCCCCTTCTCGTGGCGGTTCGTACCCAGGAGTGTATATCACATCAACACCAGCGAGAATGGTTCGTCCGGTCAAGTACCTACCGCTACAGAAGGAAGACTTTGTCGGCCCATACGAACAGCCCTACATGTCTATTGCAGTCGTACCTCAGGAGATCGAGTCAGGGACGTCAACACACGTCGAGTTTTCACCAACCAACATGCTGTCCATCCTCGCCAACATGACTCCGTTCTCCGATTTCAATCAATCGCCCCGTAATATGTACCAGTGCCAGATGGGTAAACAAACCATGGGCACACCTGGCGCGGCACTTCGCTATCGAACAGACAACAAGGCGTACAGGATACAAACCGGTCAAACACCCATCGTCCGCGCTCCTCTCCACAACACGTATGGTTTCGACAACTTCCCCAACGGCATGAACGCCATCGTTGCCGTCATCTCCTACACCGGGTATGACATGGACGACGCCATGATTCTGAACAAGTCGGCTCACGAGCGCGGTTTCGGCCACGGTACCATTTTCAAGACCAAGAAGATTTCTCTCAAGGACGATTCGCGGTCCCGTGCGTCCAAAAGCGTTACCAAAGCCTTTGGCTTCGCGCCGCACAGCTACGTCAGCGCCGACTACCAGGCCATGCTCGACGACGACGGTCTCCCACACGTCGGGCGCCTCCTGCAAGAAGGCGACGTGATCTGCGCATGGCACACCGTCACCCCAGACTATAACGGCAATCTCGTCAATCTCGACGGCATCACACACTACGAGAAGTACAAAGACAGCGAGACAACTTTCGTGGAGGAAGTACGCCTAATCGGCGCCGAATCCGGCACCGAGCCCCTCCAAACTGTCTCCATCAAGCTCCGAATCCCGCGAAGCCCCGTCATCGGTGACAAGTTCTCGTCTCGTCACGGACAAAAGGGTGTCGCATCCCAGAAATGGCCCGCCATCGACTTACCCTTCTCCGAATCCGGCATGCAGCCCGACGTCATCATCAACCCACACGCCTTCCCGTCTCGCATGACCATCGGCATGTTCGTCGAGTCCCTGGCTGGAAAAGCCGGTGCGCTACACGGCCTCGCCCAGGACTCCACGCCTTTTCAGTTTAGCGAGGAAAACACCGCCGCTGATTACTTTGGCCATCAGCTCATGAAGGCAGGCTACAACTACCACGGCAACGAGCCCATGTACTCCGGTACAACGGGCGAAGAACTCGCCGCAGACATCTACATTGGCGTTGTCTACTACCAACGTCTCCGTCACATGGTCAACGACAAATTCCAAGTCCGAACGACCGGCCCCGTCGTGCCCACCACAGGCCAACCCATCAAGGGCCGCAAACGTGGCGGAGGTATCCGTGTCGGAGAAATGGAACGAGATGCACTTCTCGCCCACGGGACTGCTTTTCTCCTCCAAGACAGACTCCTCAATTGCTCCGACTACACCAAAGCGTGGATCTGTCGTCGCTGCGGATCCTTCCTCTCTGTGCAACCAACCGTTACGCCCTTTGCGCCTGGCAAGAAACGATCTCCCCCAAGTATGGTCCGGTGCAGAAACTGCGCTACCAGGCTGGATGAGACGGAGGCGATTGATCTTACTGAGGTTCAGGGCGAGATTTGGGAAGACGGGCAGGGCAATTGCTGGGTTGGTGGCGATCAGACTACACAGGTTGTTGTGCCCGGTGCCTTGAAGTATCTGGATGTGGAGTTGGCGGCTATGGGGGTTAAGCTGAAGTATAAGTTGAATAAGGCGGATGAGCCGAGAAAGGGGCCCATGAGGCCTATGAGTGCTCCGAAGGCTATTACGGCGTAAAGGGGGCACAAAAGATACTGATATCGGGACCGCGGGTGTGTGTGTATGTATGGTGCATGTGGGAAGATGGAATGGATTTAATCTTGGTTTGTTTTTCTTGTCATTTGGAATACTATGTTGCGTGGCACATGAGCATGATAGATAGGTTCCTTCTTCACGGCGTCGGGCAGGAGTTTCATGTAATGCAGCACAGTGAACAGCAACACCTTTTCTAGGCCAATACTTTATCGTATACTATATACGGTCATTGCACATAACAGGTACCTACGTTTTCATTAAAAGTCATCCTTCATCTCACATGGATTGTCTCTCCCGGGACAGCAATCATTAAACTTACCGCTTTCCCTCCTCTTTCCTTTTGTTTTTCTTGGATTTGTTTCTGTCTTCATCTTCTTGCTCACTTACACGCCTTGCTCCCACGAAACATCTTCACCCTCCGCGCATCTCCCGGCGCCAACTCCACCGCACTGAGACCCCTTTTCTCAACACTTCCTTCTCCAGAATTGCCGTCCGCGCGAGCAGTCTTGATGTCCCCGCAGTTCGGCCTCTTGAGGTCATTGCCAAACACGTAGGACCCTGGACCCCAGTTTCCTGCGATACGGCCAAATGGGCGCTAATTTGTTAATGGACACGTAAGTTGTCGCCAGTGATGAGCAAGTTCTCAAAGTCAAGTACATATGGCGATACATAAAACGAATTGTGCGCCAGGTAACTCAGGCTACGATCTTGCGCGGCGCCACGTACGCCAGAGTACCACTTCTGTTGCACGTTCCAAATAGCTAAGAATTTGCGTTTCTCAATGGGTATGTATTGAAAATCAGTTAAGCAGAGACATTCATGCAATAAGAAAACAGTGTTTTGGAAGTTGGCTAGCTCAGGAGAAGAGAATGGAGTAGGGCGATGAGGCCATGCGAGCAGGTAAAGTGCGCGACTGGACCTATGGATGAACAATTCTATCATCGTCAGTTACGCCCCGACAAGCCGATCATCCTCGCCCCTGAATGTCCGAGATGACTCCCTCAGACTCTCAGACGATAGTCAGGATCTGCGACACCGTTTTCTGGGCCGAGCGAGCTCTCGAGCCACTTGTGACACCTTCGCGCGGCCGTTCGAACCTCGTAGGGCCTCTCCTCCTCGACAGGCCTGTCGCCGACACGCGACGTCTGTCATGAGCCAAACAGGACCGGCGCTCCAAACTCGATAGGTCAAGAACTGTCCAAGAGAAGAGGAAGAGGCTCGCCGGGCTGTGTCGATACCTGAGTCGTGCCCCCGATGGGCGGCAGTACTGATGATGATGTCCAACTCCACTGCCTGTTACTATCAGGTCGCCTGTGACTGTCTGCTTCTTCTTCTTCTTCCAGGACACTCGTGGCCGGCCGCGCAGGCTTGAGACGTCCTCGGGGTCTCATGAGAAGAAATGAGTCTCAGGAATCCTAGAATTCGCAATGTCATCTAAAATCGCCGCGTGTTTTCTCTTTTGCTAAGGGCCCTTCTCAGCACCAGCGGTGCTGAAACTAGCTCATCTGTAGCTTCCAATCTCGTGCAATGACGCCGGCGATGTGATGAAGGCACGAAGGACCGTCCGTACTGCTGGGCGAAGGTTGTCAGCCAACGCGATAGCGACGAGTGGCTAAAGCTGTGATCGTTGTAAATTGTGGGTGTTGAAGAGTTTTATGACGGTGCGAAGAATCTAAAGTAAGGAGCTTGCGTACTTCGTGTACCTAACAGTTTGAGATATGTAATTACGGAGAGGTACGGAGTATGTACATACGGAGTACGGAGTACCTATGGCCCATGGGGTATAAAATTATGGATCGTACCCGGCGCCGACGAAAATCGTACCTGGTGCGCAGTCCCTCTCTATATGTACCTAGGTATGTATCATGAAATTTCCCGCTTTCCCTCCTCTATCCTTCTGTTTTTTAATTGTTTGGTTTCCATCTTCATCTTCTTGCTCAATTGTCCGCCTTTGTCCCAAACTTCTTCACCCTCCGCGCATCCCCCGGCGCCAATTCTATCGCACTGAGACTCCTCTTCTCGGCTTCCCCGTCCGGACGAGCAGGCTTGATGTCCCCGCAGTTCGGCCTCTTGAGGTCATTGCCAAACACGTCCGCCGCGTACATCAGCACGCCGTTTGTCCAGCCAAAGCCCTCTACAACTTCGTACTCGCCCCCACTGCCGGCTCTGTTGACAGCGTTGTCGCTGTACTTCTCAAACATGATGCCCTTCTGCTTGTCGGTAAGGCCCTGCAGCTTGGGTGTCGCGGAGGTGGACCCTCCCGTGGCATACCAGGTACAAAATGTCGAGTCGAGGTACCGCTGGCCCAGTGTCAGAGCTGTGTCTCGCACGTCTTTGTACGAGGGGTCATCTTCGCCAAAAGTCGGAGGCGTCTTGAGAAGACCGACCATGAGGATATGCATCATGGAGGGCCACACGTTTGGCTGGTCCCACTGCGTGGACGTCTGGATGTTGGTGGTAGGGACACCGCCTGGGCGAGCCCGGAGGTAGTCCACAACGCGAGCGTAGACAGTCTTGACGGCATGGGGGTTGTTCTTCAGGTAGGCCGGGGCGGCACCTTGCCAGAAGGGGTAGAATTGGCCCATGTGAAAGACAACTTGATGGCCGGGAGGTGCGGTGTTCTCGTCAGAGGGCAGGGAATCGTCGTCACGGATGGTGTAGATGTTCTGTGCCGAGGAGGTCATGTTGTAATCGAAGTAGCTGAAGAGCGTCTCATTCCACATGACGGCGTGGATGGCTTCGCTGCGTGTCTCAGCCATGTCCATCCACTCTCTGGCGGCG
Organism: Claviceps sp. LM84 group G4; assembly: GCA_018360345.1. Lineage (NCBI taxonomy): Eukaryota > Fungi > Ascomycota > Sordariomycetes > Hypocreales > Clavicipitaceae > Claviceps > Claviceps sp. LM84 group G4. Next base: position 31,686 of record SRQH01000029.1, on the reverse strand, counting down.
GTCGAGTTGCCCGTCTTGTTGAAGAATTGCGCGATGGCGACCTCGTTGCCGTACAGGATCGAGTTGAGGCACACGGGAATGACGTTCTTGGGCCCGTTGCTGCGAAGCGGGAAGTAGACATCGCGGGCAGAGTCGGAGGGGTTGGCTAGCCAGCGCGAGCTGAAGTCCATGCCACTCTCTGCTGAGGCTGCAAAGCTAGAGTACAGCTCCATGCGCTCAGACTCGTTGAGCTTCTTACGCTCGGGATAGATGATGCCCGACTTGGCGTAATAGGACGAGTTTGTGGCCATCTGGTAGTCCTCGCGGAAAGACTCTGGCCGCGGCTGCGTGTTGCTCACTGCATAGCGGTTGAGGCGATGGGTTTTGCCGTTGGCCTCAACTTCCACCGTTCGGTTGGTCATCCAGAAGTCGTGCTCCTTGACCAAGAGCGGCAACGCACGGTCTAGGATACTCGTGTCGTTGGTGTGCTCAATGTACAGTTTTACCATCTGCGACAGCAGCGGGGGCTGTGATCGATTGAGGTAGTAGACCCTCGCCCCGTTGGGCACGAAGCCAAACTGTTCCACAAAGTCGAGGAAGTTCTCAATCGTGTTTTTGGCAATCTCCGTGAAGGAGCCCTTGGTTCGGAGCAGACCCTCGAGGATCCAATATGAGTCCCAGTAGTACGGCTCTCGGAAGCGACCTCCCGCGACAACAAAGGGCCGTTTGACGGGGATAAAGCTGCTGGGGCAGTCGGAGCAGTTGGAGCCGGAGCCGCTGTAGGTGCGGGTCAGATCGGGCCATATATCGATGACCTTGGTCACAAACTCCTTGATGACCGTGTCGTTGAGTTTGTCGAGGAACTGCGGATTGGTGGTGAGGTTGGCCCTGGGAACTTGCTCTAATTCTTGGCCTGCGTCTGCGAAGTAGGTCGACAAGAAGTCGTGCAGGGCTGTGTCGTTCTTGAGGGGCTTCTCAAGCTTGCCAAACGCTTCTTGTATGACTTTGAGGGGTCTAATGGCAGGCCTATTTACAACAGAGTTAGCTATAGTTCTGGTATGTCTGTTGCGGTGACATTGAGCTCACATGTCGACAAAGGTCTTAGAGTCGGCAAAGGGCCGCGCCAACTCGATCTCTTTGAGGATATCTCCATGACAGTAAATTGGCGAGTCGCAGGGGGCAACGACTGAGCCATTGAAGTATAAGGCTTGGGCGACTGGAAGGGCGACAGTCAAGACTGCAGCCGTGAGCCGGCGTAGTTTGGCCATGGCGAGCAAGCCGCAGCTGTGCTGGATCTGCGTTCAAGATACGTTGGAGACACGTTGACGCTATGTACCTATGTAGGTATGTTAAGCTGGTTCGGGGCTATGTTCTAAGATATAGACGCTGTGTTACTTTTGATATAAACCTGTGATTGGGTCAAATAAAGAACGAAGGTATCTACGATCGGGAATGGGAGAGTCTTTCTAGTTAAGTATGTGCCCATGCCACCGGAATCTGCTTGAGTACCTGTCCTACATATAATTTCCCTTGTTAGGACTACAAGGTATGTAGTTCACATGATTGATGGCTTGCTCGATGGCTTGCTCGATGGCTTGCTGCTAGAGCCCCACATCTTAGGCCGGAGTCATGCATTGAGGACGAGGTACATGTACTCAGTAACCCTCATACAACTTGGCAAATTACAACAGTTGCAGACTACAGTCAAGCCGTCGCAGACCCTGACGATGACGCTTGCGAAGCCGTCGTCGTGTTGAGCAGCGCGAACATGATGCCACAAAGTGCGATTGGTGTCGCAGACGAGCTTCTTGTTCTGCCTTTTGCGGAACAAAAGTACCTATGTATGTATGTATGTACATACATATGACGAATGCCAAGCCGTCTGTTGTGGGGGTGGATGTACATACATACATACCTACCTAGGTAGGTAGGTAGGTACCTACTGAGTACGGAGTATGTATACTTCAGGTACCTTTATGTACATACATACCCGGTACGCAGTACATAGGCATTGAGTACTTACTAATGCACATATTCCAATTTCCAGTTCCTTGAATGCACCATGGAACCACGTGGTGATGTGTGGTGCAAAGAGCCACCAAAAGCCCTTCGTGAAGTCATAGGTAAAAACTAAAAAGTCATTGAACGCCACTGTGTACGGAGTACATACGGAGTACAAGCCGTTAAAAGCTGGGGTGCCCGCTCTACGGTAACTCCACGCGTGACGCGGCAGTGGGCAGTGGGCACTAATAAGTTACATTAGGTACCTAATGTACATTAGGTACGTACCGCGCTCCAGATGAGCCCCGCGTGTTCATCGTTGCGGCCATTGGCGGCATTGGGGCATACTGAATTAGGTACATACTGGGCACCTAAGGCTAACACAAGTTCTCCTTATCGCCCGCTACATCCGGTGCATATGTAGTGGGACTCGGGAGTCTATCGAAAGTTGACACCACGACCACGATCGCTTCATTCAACCAAGCGATCTCCTTCCGGATCCTCTTTCTGCCTGCAGCCGACATTGTCACGATCTGGATTCTCACACCACATCCTGTACACAGCTTAGCTCCTCATCCATGATCCGACAATCCGGAATCGCGTAGTCTTACTATTCTCTTCTCCATTATCCATACGTGTCGCTCAACATCCGACCATCCGGAATCGCTTCATCTTACTCTGATACTCGTGATATCGTATAATACAATCTCCGAGTCTCGTTCGTCTAGGACTCACCGCCAGCGTTGACCGGTTAAACACCTTCATCATGTAGAATAGAACCTTCGAGACTTTCTCTTCTCATCTGTATATATATCAGCTCTTCTCTTAACTCGTCGGTGCTACTTGCCAGACGATCAAGCCAGTCTTGCCAGGAAAGAATGTGGATCAAGCATATGTAACAATTCGTACATTCATACTTCTTTTCTTGCTGTGTGGCGACTTCTCATCATGTCACGCATCAGGCAGCAACTTGCTTCCATAGAATCTGGGAGCTCTCCAATGTCCATATGCTGTGGCGTGTATCGTTGGCTTGGCCAATTTCCACATTTTCCACGACATCAAGCATGACCTCAGATGCGCCATTTTATTGTTCAGTGGAACCAGGAACCAGAGGCCTTCTAGCTGCCGCTTGGAGTCATCATGGCGTTTTTGATATGGCTTCGTTTGCGGAATGTAAAAAATAGGTACATGTAGGTATGACTTCAACCGTCCTACAACAAGTAAGAGCAAGCGACTGAACTCGCTCTGTTTTGAAACGTGTACGGAGTACGTATCACGTCCAATGCTCCCTTGCGACAAGAGGTCGGTATCACGTGGACCACATCGTCTTACCTGTGAGGCTGTGACCTCCAAGGCCGGATGGTACAATCCGCAGGTTTCGCGCATTAATGAATCTACATCTTACAGTGAAGATACATAGAAATCGTATGCATGTCATCTTCATATCGGAGATTTAAACATTTGCATGACCCAAGGAAAAAACTTGGAGCCATACCGCGAAATCGTGGTATATTTTGCCACGCCGCTTGTGAATTCCAGCCAGATGCCATTTGTGCGTAAGTATACGGTGATGCCAGCATCTCACAATCAATCGAATGAACCTTGGTTTAAATGAATGAGAGTTGGAGTACATCGTCAGATTGTGAGCGGAAGGATTGCTTTTGACAAGTCCAATACACCTTCTCTCATGGTCCACCCAGGTCGTCAATATCCATACAAAAACAAACTCCTCCAATCCAGTGTGTAGCGCCGCTATGAGATTAACCATGATCAGAACGACACCTTGTACCAAAAAAGAGCCAGAATAGCAACCAGCCCGAACTAGCCCAAGCCAACCAAACCGCAAATCTCTCTTGTTATCTGCACTCTCGCATCGCGGTTTTTTGTTCTCCATCGCCGAAGCGCCCATCCACCTCCGTCAAGAGAGCGTTCCAGAAACGCAAGAAGAAAGAAGCGAGTGCAAGGTGCGCCGCACCAACTCTGGAATAACAGCAGTCTCAATGTCCCATGCTGCTAACACCCATCGCTTCCCTCTACTCCTCGAAATTGTCCCATTGCCATCATTGGTTGTGAGGCTTTGTGTGCGCCTCTTGGAAAGCGCGCTGAGTTTTGACTTGGCATCTACGAATGCTCAATGTCTGTAGTTCGTTCCGTTGATCCCCCCTTTTCCCTAGCTGAAAGCTTTTTCCTTCATGGTCCTACTCCGGACTCCCACACACCTTGTGTTCGTGTTGTGTCGTTGTTGTGTCATTTTTTTCGTCGGACATCCGTCGCGATTAAGCGGCCGGCTGCATTGACTCGCGAATGCTCTTGGCGGTACCGGCCAGATCGGTAATCTTGGCCTTGGGATTCTTGACATGGTAATCAGCGATGGCGGCTTTGATGGCGTCCTCAGCAAGCATAGAGCAATGCACTATATGATGTTAGCGTAAATGACCGTGCGCCCCGCGAGACAAGACTGAAGACATTTCGGGTCGGTGCATACATTTGACGGGCGGCAGACACAGCTCTTTTGAAATATCGACGTTACGAATTTTGGAGGCGTCCTCCACTGTATAGAGTCAGTATGCGTTTTTGACTTATATATCTAACTGTATATTGCAAGCTGCACTTCATCGTCTTCGTCAAGTTTGCGAGACATGCGCGCGATGCGAGACATGACCCGGGGCAAAAAAGATTGCCCGATATACCGACCGAGGAGACGGGTGGAAAACTCACGTCTCATGCCTTTGACCAATTCTGTTAAATAACTTGAGCTCGCAATAGCAGAGCCGCATCCAAAAGTCTTGAACTTGGCATCGGTGATTGTGCCAGTTGCTTCATCGACACGAATCTGCAATTTCATGACGTCGCCGCAGGCGGGGGCGCCGACAAGACCTGTACCGACGGCAGGATCTTTCTTATCCATGGAGCCGGGATTTCGAGGCTTGCTATAATGGTCGAGCAGTGCAGAGTCCCCAAAAAGATGTTAGCTGGATGCGCCGAAGAAAAAGAAAAAAACTTCAAGTCTGATACATTCGCGCGACCAGCGGCTGCGGCCTTATGAGCAATGACCAATATCTTGAGGACTATCTTGGGAAAAAGTGACTCATCTTTATCGTGATAGAACCTCCGGCCGGCGAGTTGAGGCGCGACGGCTGCGGCGGCGACGGGCGAAGGCATGGCCCGTATAGCGCGAAGGGGTGCTCGCAATGAAAACATCTTCAATCAGTTGATGTGGGTAACGTTCCGATGAACTGTGTGAGAAATAGGCGATAGTCTTGTAGTTTCTGTGTTTTGTTTAGCGTGGGTGCTGAAAAGGAGATGTGGCGATGTAGAAAGAAGAAGAGGATGTAGGACAATGTCGTAATGGAGATGCGAGGGGAAGGTGGCGACGTCGGGGGAGAAAAAAGATGGGGATCATGGACTTGGCTCGGCTGCTCGGACGGAGATTGATAACCAAGAGAGGACCCCAAGTTGAAAGCCCAGTTGAATGTGCGGAGTTGCACGCTGGCTCAATGCCAAACGCCGAGCAACTCCGGCTATAAACGGAGTACACACGTACATTGTACCGGCTTCTTTGCTGCGAGAGTCTGCAGCGCTGTGCCAATCTTGACACATAAGTAATATGATAATATGCATATCACTAAGGAGTATGCTACTTGTACTCTGGAATTCTGAATGTTCAGATCTGTACTCTACGCTTTTTTGTGTGTGTTGAACTGTTTGTAGGTGTTTGCCGGTGATGACGGCAGTCGTCAGCGGCGCCACAGCGCGCCACAAGCTTATTGAGACCCCTGCAGGCTGCACAAAAGAGTGGCGCAGCCAACTGCCCACTGGTATGTACTCTGTATTGTGCAGCATGCTTAGTCTTTTACATACCTGTATGATATATGTACCCTATGCTATACCCTACGATACACCCCTAGTCAACAGGGCGTTAGAGCGTAGAGGACTTTTGGCTATAGCTCTGACGGTATCGTCCTTCATAGTGCATAGAAGAAGGGGACTTGAAAGTTGTAGGTATCATATACGAGGTGTATCATGTATGTACATGTTTGGGGCTCGAGCTTGCGCGTTTGCGCGGAGTGGAAGTTGCAGGATGGCACAGAAATGCAGGATCGATGTAGTTTGAATTGGATAGAGATCAAGAAAGACTACATATCTAAAGAACTGTGCTAGCACACTGGCCATGGTCCATCCGAATCACCCAAATCTCATTATAAGTTATGTGATGTGTCAAGGACTCAAGTCTCTGGTACATGATATATCATACATCATACATGGACCCACATATATGGGCAGAATGCAATAGGTACATGTAACATACTGCATTATCGCGAAGCAAGGCTTCTTCGTGACAGCGCACAGGTCAAAGACGAGCGTCAATAAGCCGATCGAAGACCAGCGAAATCTATTGTCCCGGCTCTCCTGTATAACATGGCGGTGCGTCGTCACTGACATATTACTCCCTCGCACAGCACGATCGGATCTTTTCTTCCTTCACCTACACGGAGCCCTTGCTGTCTCTCCAATGGCTGCATTCACAGACGATCCGGACGCACGACCGTCGCGGTCCTCACTCGACTCGCTCTCGACCGTGTCTACCACCAGCCTCGTCTTTGATCGGCTGCAGGAGGAGATGGAAAAAGACCCATCCGCCCGACGGACCAGCGCTCGCGTCCACCACCTCCCGACGTCCATGGAAAATGAGCTCGATTATCAGGACTCGGAGGCGGGGCCGTTTCTCGGCGAGCCGGGCGTTCCGCTGAAGCCCAAGCCCGTAGATAGAGGCCTGCGCCGTATATTATGGATTATCTGTGCCGTCTTTGTGGTCGTGTGGCTCGGCGGTCTGGTCGCCTTCTTCATGTCCGGGTCCCATAAGCACGCCAGCGACTTCGAACACAATCCCGACGCCGTGACGCGCGGCTCCGGAAAGCCCATCTCCCTGGACCAGGTCCTCAGTGACTATTGGTATCCGAGATCGAAGGAGATAAGCTGGATCGCGGATCCCGACGGCGACGATGGGTTGTTGCTCGAAGTAGGCACCGATGCTGGTTTCTTGGTCGTTGAGGACGTACGTGCCAGCCAGGACGGTGCAGGCGCCCACGGCAAACTCGATCCTGGAACCAAGCTCGCCAAGTCGCGAACGCTCATGAAGAGCAAAGACTTCACATACAATGGCACGAGCATGACACCAGATTGGTGGGAACCCAGCCCGGATCTGAAAAAGGTCCTGCTGGCCATCCACCGCGAGAAGAACTGGCGCTACTCCTTCACGGCAACCTACTTCATCTTCCACGTCGACTCCGGCGTCGCAGAGCCTCTGGTCCCCGACAATGATGGCGCCACGGTCCAGCTCGCCAACTGGAGCCCCCAAAGCGATGCCGTGTCCTTTACCATGAACAACAACTTGTATATCCGGCGGCTCAACGGCTCCAGCGGCGGTGAGGGCGGCGCGAAGGGGGATCTGATCACCATCACCAAGGACGGCGGTCCAGAGTACTTTTACGGTATCCCCGACTGGGTATACGAAGAGGAAGTCTTTTCCGGCCGCTCAGCAACCTGGTGGTCCAGTGATGGCAAGTATCTCGCCTTCCTATGCACCAACGAGACTGCGGTCCCGGAATACGCCATTGAGTACTACATCCAGCGCCCGTCGGGCAAGAAACCCCTCGCGGGCGAGGAGGCGTACCCGGACATCCAGAATATCAAGTACCCCAAGCCAGGAGCCCACAATCCCGTGGTCAACGTGCAATACTACGATGTGTCCAAGGGGGAAGTCTTCTCCGTTTCGCCCACGGACGGGTTCCCGGATGACAACCGCATCATTTCCAACGTTCTCTGGTCCGGCGACAAGGTTCTCGTCAAGCAGACCAATCGCGTGGGCGACTTTCTCAAAGTCCTTCTCGTGGACCCGGCCGCGCGGCAGGCCAAGACCGTCCACAGCGTTAACATCGCAGACATCGACGGCGGGTGGTTCGACATCTCCCAGACAATGACGTACGTGCCCGCGGATCCGAGCAAGGGACGTCCACAGGACGGATATGTCGACACTGTCATTCACGAAGGTTATGAACACATTGGCTACTTCACGCCCTTGGACAATCCCAAGCCCATCATGCTCACCTCTGGGCGCTGGGAAGTCGAAGACGCCCCCTCGGCCATCGATCTCGCCAACAACCTCGTCTACTTTGTCGGGACCAAAGAATCCTCCATCCAACGTCACGTCTACTCAGTGAAGCTCGACGGCTCCCAACTTACCCCCGTGACCGACACATCCTCCGAAGCCTACTACGCCGTCTCCTTCTCCTCCAACGCCGGCTTCGCCCTCCTCACCTACAAGGGCCCTAAAATACCATACCAGCAAGTCATTTCCACCCCATCCACAACTCATGCCTCCTACAATCGCACCATTGAAGACAACGCCGTGCTCGCCGACCGGGCCAAGAAGCACGAACTGCCCATTCTTCGATACGGCACCCTCCAGCTCGACCATAACGTCTCGGTCAACTACCTCGAGCGCCGCCCCCGCCACTTTGACCCCATGAAGAAATACCCCATCCTCTTCCAGCAGTACTCCGGCCCCAAGTCCCAGTCCGTCACCAAGAAATTCACCGTCGACTTCCAAGCCTACGTCGCTTCCGCACTCGGCTATCTCGTCGTCACCATCGACCCCCGCGGCACAGGCTTCCTTGGCCGCCAGCACCGCGTTCCTGTCCGCTCTCACATCGGCGTTCTCGAAGCGCAGGACCACATCGCCGCCGCCCGCTACTACGCCTCCCTTCCCTACGTGGACTCATCCCGCCTCGCCATCTGGGGCTGGTCCTACGGCGGCTTCCAAACCCTCAAGACACTCGAGCAGGACGCCGGCCAGACCTACTCGTACGGTATAGCCGTCGCGCCCGTCACAGACTGGCGCTTCTACGACAGCATCTACACAGAACGCTATATGCGTCTTCCGCAGGATAATCCCGCTGGCTACGACGCCACGGCTATTCGCAACGCCACAGCTCTGGGCATGAATAAGAGGTTTCTCATCATGCATGGCTCTGCGGACGATAACGTGCATTTCCAGAATTCGCTGCGCTTGCTTGATATTCTGGACTTGCAGAGTATTGAGAACTATGATGTTCATGTTTTCCCGGATAGTGATCATAGCATTCGCTTTCATGGGGCGAGCCGCATGGTCTATCATAGTATGTTGGACCTTTTTTCCCTCTCCTTCTTCTTCTTCTTCTTCTTCTTCTTCTGAACCATCACTCTGTCGTCGCACTTTCTTTTCGCTTCATTCCCGCTTCCCGCTTAAAGAGCAGAGAAAATTGCCTCTACCCTCCCCCTAACTTCTATACTCCCACACCCTAACTTTCACGGGTTCGCGTCATTTTGAGAAATACGGGAAGAGTTCACTTGCTCCGTACAAATCTCACATTAACCTACCTAACTGACCTCTTCTCTTCTACGCATCACAGAACTAAATAACTGGCTTATCAATGCCTTCAATGGGGAGTGGCTCAAGGTCACGGATCCGAAGCCAATTGATACAAAAAGGCGGTGATGGGTCGTCAGGTGGCCCAGTTGGGTATCACAGATAATGTAGCCGTCATCGTTATGCAGACAGACAGACAGACAGAGAAATAAATAGAGACAATTGATAATGGTAAATCGACCGCAAAAAATCATTCTCATCGCCAGTGGGAGCTACCTTGACATGCACCCAGCTCAAGGAGCGAGCAAGGACTACGCGTAGAGTAGTTTATTGTTGTAGAGCAGATACGACTCATCGTCTACAGAGTCACACTCGTACAAATCATATGGAGTAAATATCTAGGAGTGCAAAAATTTGATTTATTATCATACAAATGCGGGCGGGCAGCTTCCGATTGCGTCCCTGATTTTCTCTTCGTCTGGCTCGACATGATATTCATGTCTGCCTTCAGTCTAGCTGCAGCAGACTCAATTTTCTCTCTTCATTAGAGCCCATCTTCCAGATACAACGGTTTCCGCCTTACCCAGTGTTTCTCTCCTTCTATTGAAAAGAAGAGCAAAAGGAGCACAAGAACAAAAGTCGACCAAAAGAACAAGTTAAAAAAATTAGCAAGCAAAAATAACCAGACAACCGAATATCAAATGTCATTACAGAGGCATCCGAGGCCGCCACCATTCTTCTCCGCCACTTTTCTCATTCGCATCTAACCATGACGCAAAGTGAAAGAGTAGTAACCACAATTCATGGGCTCGATGAGATCCTCGAGTCATCGTCTCCCAGAGACAGATGATACTTCGCTAGGTCTTCCTGTAGATTCTTGCTCCATGCCTTTTGTCTGCCTAGATAACATTCTTGTTGAGCTTGTTGTGGGAACGCGTGCGAGGAAACAAGCCCAGACCAACAATTTCATCTAGTATCCGAAGCCGGTGGGTTGCGGGGCAAAGCCGTTGGGGTGTTGCTGATATGGCATCTGTGCAGGGCTGCCCATGTTGCCGCCCGGCCCAGCAGTAATCATGAGGCGACCAGCGCCCAGAATGGGAGTTGTTTCATCGGTCTTCTCCTGCTCCTTATCTTTGGCCTTCCGAGCTTCATTGTCAGATTTCAACAAGGCGATTTCCTTGGTTTGCTGCGCTAGCATGTTGATCAAGTATGGCATGGTGAAGTCGTTGAGGCCATTGCGCCATGATAATTCCAACACGATATCCGGGCGAACGAGGTCGTTGCATGCATATAGCATGCCAGTGTAGCACTCACGATGCCCGATGTCGACAAACTAGGTGACGTGTAACGTTAGTCGGAGAATCTCCTGATCATCCAGTATGATATCACAAGGCGAGCAAATGATGATATGGGCACATGAATCACGTGGGACTTACATAACGCAACAGGTCGTTGACAATCTCGCTCTTCCCAGACATGGCAGAGGTCTCAATGGCGTCTTTGTAGAGCTTGTCTTGCTTGGACAAAGCGATCGACTTCTCCCAGCGCTTGTTCTTGCGGTATATACTAGCGGCAATTTGTCGGAAGAATATCAAATCGTGTTTCTCAAGACGGCTGGCCAACTCATTCGCATCGTAGTTGTCGTAGTTCTGCACGGAATCTTTCAGAGTCTTGTAGTCTTCCTCTTCAATAAGCAAATCGTTGACGGCCTCATTGACAGTGCGCTTATTCTGTGCCTGAACGTTGAGCAGGAATGGCTTAATGAGGGGCAGACTATCATTCTTCTTAAACATCTTAACAACGCGATTGACATCAATACGGGCCGTCAAGGAAGCTAAGAGGTCGGTAAGCAATGATGGATGCTGTTCAACGTAGAACTTGATAGCACGGTAGTAGATTTCCAGGTTGGCAACCTTAACGACAATCTCCTTGAACTGCTGGTGGTCCCACGAATTCTCCGGACGCTCGATGACTGCCAGGGCAGCGTTGTCAAATTCATCGTAGTGATAGTAGCAGAAGACGAGTTCAGGCCACAGATTAGCCTCCTCACAGGCGCGGATCATCTTGGGCATGTTCATTCTTGACCAGAAAATCTTGATGTGCTCCATCAGGCGCTCAGGATGATATTTGGACAGCGCAATACCTAGCTCAGTGAACATTCCCATGTGGGCACGCTCAAGACCAAGACCTTGCTCGAGAAGGCCGATGAGTTCGTCGAAGTAGCCATTCCACTCGTATTCCTTGACCAATGCTTGCAATTGCTCGGCATCCACAATCAAGTTGAGACCGCAAATCTGGGCGAGACGGAATTCCTTCTTATGGACACAAGCCTCGTGAACCTGCTTCCAGACCTTGATGTTGTTCGCTTTGCGAGCGCAGTCGACAGCAGCCTGATAGTCGGCCAAGTGAACAAGAGTTGTAGCGAGCTTGGCCCAGTTAGAAATACTGCTGTAGAATATCTTGGACGCCTCGAATAAGCCCTCTTCGTAAGCCTTGTCACCCGACTCCTCGATGTTGGCAACATTGGTGGCGCGCAAGAAATCCTCGAGTTCGGAAATTTGATCAAGACGAGCGTAGCAGAACGCCAAAGCAGTGTCAATGATGGGCTCTCTGAGGGTCTTGCGAGCCATCCGCAGGTACTTGACCAGCTCTTCATTCTTTCCAGCCTGGGTAGCAATTTCTATCACCTCAGTGTGATTCTTGGGATCTTCAGCCTTGATGTAGGATTCAAGGGCGTCAGCAACACGGAGACCGTCGAGCTGAGCTTTGGCAACCTTGCTCCAGACCTCGGGGATGTCTACCTCCTCGGCATAGGCCTGAGATCTGTCGATGCTGACAACGTGTTCCACCAAAACATCAACAGCGGCGCTCTTGTTGTCAGCCTTTTTGTAAATTTCGAACGCTTCCTCAAACAGACCGACATCGATGCAAGACGTGGCAATTTCGTCAGCATCATAGCTGTCAAGCTTGTGGATGTAGTCCATGACACGGCCCTTGTCGGCCTTGGCAGCGGTGAACATGAGCAGGTTCTGCAAGCTCTGATTGTCGCTGAAAGGAGAAGGCTCGAGAACAATCTTCTCCAGGAGCTCTATCAGCTCGAGAGGAAGGTCATTTTCCAGGAAGGAAGCCACTGCAACCGAAACCTTGGCAGGATCAGTTGACTCCGGAACGGCGGTAGATATGACCTGGTCCACTACTGAACGGCGGTGAATATTGTTTTCGCTAAGGACGAAGTTCCAAAGCTCGGGATCTGATCTTTCCAGGAGGTATCGAGCCTGTGCACGATACATGGAATTCTCATTCGTAATATTGACCAATTCGAGGTCGTTCTGGCCCTTTGAGTAGGCGATGTAGGCCAAGTTGGGGTCACGCTTCTCACAATATTTGCCCACAGTCAGTGTGTCGTATTGATCATTGTCCTTTAAGAATTTCTCCGGGTTGTTGTTGGAGTCAATGTAGATCTTGGCGAGGGCATTGTAAACGGCCTGTTGTTGATTGCCTGCCTGCAAAGTGGCCTCCAAGAAAGGCAGGAGGATTTTCAAGCGATTTCGAGTTTCTACCTCGGATACGAGCTCATCAATGTTGATTTGCTGAGCATTGACCGTGCTCAGCAGTTGTTTGATCATGTTCTCATCGCAATCGACGTCAAGCAAACCACCAAGAACGGCAGGAGTCCTGCCAGGGTTTACACGCTGAACGTAGGCCTCAATAGCCTGAAATTGCTGATTTTGGTACAGGTAGAGAATCAAGTCATGGACGAAGTTGAACCGATCACAGACAATGATCAATGGTAGCTGCTCTGGTAATTTGGCCTCCTTCAAGAAGTTTTTAACCTTCTCTGGGTTGTAGTGGTTGCTGTCTCGGCAGATGCGCTCCACTTCGTTGAATTGACTTGACTTAGTGGCGGCTTCGATGTACTTGAAATGGACATCAGGATCCTCAGAGAGATTGACGATACTACCCAGGTAATAGAACAGACCCTCTGATGTCTTGTACTTCTCAAAAAGATCGATCAGGCGGACGGGTCCAAGAAGTTCAGAGTACTTGGTCGCAATATTCACGACAGACTGCAGGTTTTGGCGAATATTGTGCTTCATCATAGCATCGAGGCAATCAAGGGATAGCTCAACAGAAAGTTTGCCGAAATAGTTGCTGAACCATTCAGGGTTGAAGTTAGATGTGCCCGGGATGTTGACAATGACGCGTTTGATGGATTCGGGATCTTCGTAGAGCTCGAGAGCTTTTTGAGGCAAAGGCTGCTCGCAAAGCTGAGCAATGCGGGCCTTGTCAAAGTGAGAAAACATGTCATTGCCCAAAATGGCTTCAGCAACCTGAGGCGCGTTATTCAAGTTCATCTCTAGAAGTCTAGTCTGCAGGCGCGCGTGCTCGGGCTTATTCTCTTTTAGAGCGTCCAACAAGAAGGCGGTGGCCTGCTGAACCATACCCTGAGCCTGGAAGATGTCACAAACTCGCTCAAAATCAACCATAGGACCTTGCTCGCTGTTGGCCAGCGCAGTAGCGAAATCGCCACCTTTCTCGGGATTGACGCGGATGATGTGCTGCAAAAGCTGAATGTAATCGGGCTGATATCCGGTCTGTGTGGTATATGGCAGAATCTTGTCAAATTGGCCAGTTTCGGCAAGACCAGCGACAACCTTTTGGGGGACGTTGGCCTTGAGGTAGATGCCCAGAGCCATGTCAATATCGTGAGGCCGCACCATGTCACCTAATTGTTCAGAGCAATCCAGCTTGCCTTCTTTGAACCACTTCTCCAGCAGATGCTTTCGGTTCTGCTGAAGAACTGGACCAGCTAGCTCAAGGGTCTCGTGTCGGTTCAAGCCACCCTTGTCAAGAAGCATACCAAAGTATTGCAAGGTAAAAGCCATTTTGCCAGGCTGGATCGGCAGACGCTTGAACTTCTCAATGGTCTCAGCAGTGCGAAGAAAACCTCGCGGGGAGTTTGCCGCAATTTTCGCTGCCTCCAAATAGTTCCCAGAGTTGAACAATTGGTCGAACTGTTTTGCATAAAGGTTGTCCGCGCCAGGCAGTCCGGCTCTGGAAGCCAGCTTGATGGCAATCTCGGTATTTGCGGGGTTTTCGAGAAGATAAGGAATGATGGTTGTCTCATCAACAGTGACAAACAGGACCTGACCCTTGCGATTGATACTCACAAGACCGGCAGAGTCACTGTCTGAACAGCTGGTGAAGATTGTCTCGCTCGAAATTCGGTTCATGAAGATCATGGTGCCAGTTTCTAGGTCGTACAAATGAATGAAGCCGTATTTGGTGACCATAAAGATGACGCCATATTTTCGAGAAATTTGAAGAGCAACGGGGAAATCGTTTGTAGCCTCGGGAGGAAAGAAAATTTCGACCGCTTTTTTCTGGAAGACCGGGTTGGATTCGGCGTGGTCGACTTCTACAATATGAAGTTTGGCGCCAGTGGCTGTTCTGACAGCAAAACTGAACAGTTTTGTATCTTGAGGCGCGCCTTCCAGCCGTAGGGATCCAAAAGCTGCAGCATGACCCTCAATGGCCTGGCTGATGCCACGATCCTTGGAGTACAGTTGCATTGCACCGACCACGCGTCCCTGTTGGGAGGAGATGCCCACGGCGACCATCCACTTGCCGTCTTCGTTAGCACGATAGTTGATAATTTGGCAGCCCTAAAACGAGTAAGTCACTAGTCAGCCTCTGCATCATAATAAGAAGACGTTTTTGATGAAGGGAGATGAGGGGAACGAACATTCAGGTTGGCATTTCGGTCAAACACCTTCGTTGGAGCATCTTGTGCAGCATCGTAAATATCCCAGTGATAGACGCTGCTGGTTGTGACGAGGCCAAGGGTCGTTTCGTTTATCCACTTCCAGAACTGAACATCGTCATTCATTGTGCACGAATTCAGCTTTTTCTTCTCCTGCAGATCAAAAATCTGCAGTGTTCTTGATTGTGCCTTCAACGCAATGATCTGTTTGTTCCAGTGCATGATGGCACTGTCGGCCTTGATAAAACGTCGCGTGACATTGTTGCCGTTTTTCAGCTCAACGATGACTACCTCGGACTGCGCGGCATCGTTCTTCTTCTCGCGAACACACACATATGAATCGGATTCAAGTGTCTGTAACGAACATAATTAGTACCCGCAGAACGAGAACTCACTCCTGCCTTCCTTGAATTGCAAACAGAGTTTGGTGCAATGCACTTACGCAGGAATTGAAGCCGATTGATTGCGTGTCCACCCCAACATTAGCAAGCTGTACCAGCTCCTGAAACTTGATAGGCAGAGGCGCCATTGCGCCAGACTCGGTTCGTTATATCAAGTAAGAATCCCAAATATTAGAATGTTACTTTCGGCGCCGTTCGTTGGGACGCACTCGTTGAGTTTCGCGAATTCACAGCGGGTTCGTGGCTGAGGAGTCGATGACAGTTCGAGTGGATGCCCAGTGACGACGAAGGAAGAACTGGGCGGAAGCTTCCATCCGCCTAGCAATACGAGCGGGAAAGCACTTGCTCAGCTGATAAGAAAGAGGCTTTGGAGTAGGGCCGCTAAGAATCTATGAGAAAAAGAAACAGAAAGAGAGTGTCGAGATTACGTCTGTAAGCTGCCACGGTGCAAACAGTAGGTAGTGGGCGCGGGAAATTTGGAAGACGATTACGTTGTTTGGAGAGGATCAGGAGAAGAACGACTTGTTCCCGTTTGGGCTATCTGTCCCTCGCGACTTGCGACAACAAGCAGGGAGTGGAACTGCAGGTTGGGGAGCTGTCCAATGAGTGAGCAGAGGATCAAAGAAGTTCCGACCCAGAGCCTATGAAGCTTCAAGAGGTTTGTATGTACTCCGTAGGTACATAGGTACCTGTAATGTACTTGGGCCCAAGATGGCACGTGCACGAAGTCTTCCTTGCCCAGTTGCAACCTCATCATGTAGCCCAGGTATGTATGTACCTACTAAATAACTCGTGAAGGGTTCAGGCAAGGGGATCGATGCATAGAGGTACATACAAGAAGAAGGATCTGCTTGTTTTGATACGTTTGATACATAGGTGCCTACCTCCCAGCGCTTCCATTTGGCACAACGTGCAGAGCAATGACAAAGAACAACATTCAGCAATGATGATGCCTGACAAGGGTAGTACAAACGGCTTCGTGGAATTTCTGCAAGATCTTGATGCGCATAAGACATCGTAGAAATTGGCAATCACAATCAACATCACAATGAACGAATAGGCTAGAGCTGCTAGCATGTCTACAGAGATCTTTTCACCGATTTATCACAGCGGATCTAGTCTGCAGCCAGTTGGTGGAAGGGGAGTCAACTGAACGTACGGCTTCGGGACCACCTTTGCCGCCAGCGCCTACTCCGTATGATAGTACATCATCATCCCATTAGCATCTTATCTCTTCGTCTCACTTCGTTTTTGCTACATAGTCTCCGGACTCCGGAGCAATTATAGCCCGGTCCTGTCTTCATTTTCCATATCGTCATCAAATGAATGGACAGTCTCATACCCGCAGCCCAAGCCACGAAATCAGCTTCACATCCTCCAGAATAGCCGCCGCCTGCTCTTGCGTAGACACATCACTGACACTGCCCACCAGAATGCGGAGACTTCCTGGTAGCTGCTCGCCAAGCTTTTTCACAGCGGGACCTTGTTCAGGGCTGCGGATCATGCTGGTGACTGTCCAGGAGCGCTTGAGTAGCAAGGGCGTGAGAAGCTGGGTGACTTGGCCGTGGCCGCCGATGAGGAGAACGTGCTGTGACGGAGCCATAATGAGGCATATGGGATTTATTTCTTATCTTGTTTCGGGGCTTTGTTCTTGTCATTTGCCTCCAAGGACCAAAGGGAAGACCTTGCAGCTTGCTGGACGCCGCCACAAACAGCGATCGCTCAAAGGTTCGATAAGAGGGAAGCCTGGAAGTGACGGGTGAGGGATCATGTTGCTGTATTTTGTGAGTACCACTCCGTATTCACGGGACTGGATATGGGGTCTGTTCTTTGTCACTTGTGACGATGCATGGGATGTTATTATGCATGTTCCCCGGGTTGCCAGGTACATTGGTCGTTTCATTGGCACGAGAATCGCCCATGTATACCTAGGTAGGTAGTTATTCATAGGCGATGCCATGCCCTGAGACAAACATGGTGAGAAATACGGAGTACAGCTGACAATAGACATTACCTTTTTAGATCCCATAAAAATGGCATCATTCCGCCTCTTCCGACCAGGAATCTGGTGAGAAACGTCAAACAACCCTGCCACTTGTGACGTGAAGAAGGCCAGAGGGACCTGTAATCTGAATTGTCACTGAGATCAATGGGCAATGGGCATTACGACATAATGCTGCCTCGAATTGCCGTTTTATACAAGCGCACACGATCAAGAGGAGCACAAACACCCCAATAGTCAACAAAAAATATCCGGTTTAAAGGCCTTGAACGTCCCGAACCGGTAAAGTTTGACGCACCAAGTGCATCATGACAGTTAATGCTGCTCGTAAGGCAGAGCTAAAGCTAGACGCTCATACGCGGCACACCTCGCAACAGTGAGTCGTGACCAGGGAAGTTATATTACCGCAATCTTGGCCATGGCGGTATCAGGCTTCTGTGTTTTCAGCTACAGCACTGAATACCTAGCCAACCATTTCTCGCCCAATACCCCGATCCCCAACATGCTCGGCGCGCTCACCGTGGGCATCTTGGCAAGCCTCTACTTACGATTGAGCGCGCCGAGCATTCTGGGGATCGGGATGTTGGGCGAGAAATATTTGGTTAGGTATGCAGTGCTGTAGCTGACAAAACAGGTGACAGAAGCGGCCACCCTCATTAGAAGTCTCCTTGAGGCTTGAGTCCTTGGTCCTAGCAAGTAGATACGTACGTGTAGAGAAATTAGAGCGGCTCGCCGGCGGCGGCCGGCTGTGTACAAGGGGTCGGAAGTTGGGAGTTGGGACAAGAAGAATAAGATACATCATGTTGGAACTTGCCAACTTGACGAAAGTCGAGATATAAATTCTGTTTCTGGGAACATGGAAGAAAACAAAACTTAAGAGGAAGTTGAAGGGGCGTGGGGAAAGAGTAACGAATGTACCAGAAATGATCATTTCGTTGCTATTTATTACGAGCTGGGTACTTACACTGGTTGGAACAACAACTCGTATACACTGTAGGTAATGACATGCAGCGGGATGAAGAGTGAGCTTCTTGACAGTAGGTATGTAGGCGGCCTCCACACATGGCTACATATGAGATGCGAGACCACGAGACGGTCCTGGTACAGACTTCAGCCCATGAGCTTCCCATTACCAATCACGCTTTCCAACACCGAGTTACCCCTCTCCTTTCGATAGTCCGCGAATGTATTCTGCTCATCAGAGGAAGAAGTATACCAGACCTCGAACACTACTACTTGGAGTAAATAGCCTCCCCCTCCGCAGAATCAACCCCCTCTCTCACGATCCTTGCCACCGCAGCATCCAAGTCCTCCTCCCCGTCCAACAAATCAATCCACCCAGACCTCACACCATCCGCCGCCAACAGCGCATCCGCCGCCGCTGCCACCGTCGCACGACTCACGTTCCCTTTGATGTGTTTCGTCTTGCCCAGCTCAACCCTACCGGCGGGCTCCTCCGTAAGCACGCCGGGGCGGAGATCGATGCCCACGAGGGTAGAGCTCTTCTTGGACGCTTCGTAGAGGGCCTCGTCGGCAGCAATCTTGGCCTGGTAGTAAGTCGCGAGGACGTTGTGGTTCACGCTCTGGTTGTACTCATCCCACTCGCCAGAGGGCCACCACGCGGCACCGGCGCGGCGAGATCCGCTGTAGGAGATGAGGAGGAAGCGTGTGATGGAGGGGACGGTGGCGGCGGCATTTATGAATTTGATGGCGGCGTCGCGGTCTATCTTGTAGGTCTGCGTGTTTCAAGACTTAGTGTTAGTGGAGGTGAATTCCAAGAGTGGTTGAGATGGGAATGGGCAACTGAACGTACAGCTTCGGGACCACCTTTGCCGCCAGCGCCTATAGTACATCGTCATCCCGTTAGCATCTTATCTCTTCGTCTCACTTCGTTTTTGCTACATATTCCCCGGACTCCGGAGCAGTTATAGCCCGGTCCTGTCTTCCTTTTGTATATCGTCATCAAATGAATGGATAGTTTCATACCCGCAGCCCAAGCCACAAAATCAGGCTTTAGGTCCTTTAAAATAGCCGCCGCCTGCTCTTGCGTAGACACATCGCCGACGCTGCACACTAGAACGCGCAGCTTTCCTGGTAGATT
Source organism: Claviceps sp. LM84 group G4 (assembly GCA_018360345.1). NCBI lineage: Eukaryota > Fungi > Ascomycota > Sordariomycetes > Hypocreales > Clavicipitaceae > Claviceps > Claviceps sp. LM84 group G4. The sequence goes on along the minus strand of SRQH01000029.1, from coordinate 12,030 downwards.
CTCGCCGAGCTTCCTCACAGCGGGAGCCTGTTCGGGGGTGCGGATAATACTGGTGACGCTCCAGGAGCGCTTGAGAAGCAAGGGCGTGAGGAGCTGAGCGACTTTTCCGTGGCCGCCGATGAGGAGGACGTGATGTGACGACGCCATGATGAGGCCTATGGGACTTGAATTATTATGAATGTCGTGGTACTGGTAGTGTCCGGGCCTTTTCTCCTCTGCTTACCTTTGACGAGAAGGACTCGCTGGACTGTTGCTAGAGATAGTGGTATGTCGAGGGCAGGCTGAACAGTGAAAATGACGGATGGATGAGTGATTACATGCTCTTATATGTCAGTAATACTCCGTAGAGTCACGGGACTGAACATGGAGTCTGTTTGTTGTGACGATGCATCATGCATGAGACTCTTTATATGTAGGTATGTCCCTCCGGGTTGCTAGGGTTGGTTGTTTCACTGGCACGAGACGGATATGAATCCGTTCGTGATGACGCCATGGCCGGATTCCGGAAACAAACGCAGCGGAACTCTGGGCGTTTTGTGTGGCTGCAATATGCACTGTGACGGTCGCAATTCCCGCATCAAGTCCGTTTTGGCCTTTTTTTCTGCGGAGAAATCTGGGAGAGGAAGTTGACTCTACCCACGCTTGATTGGCTGCTCGGAACTGAGGGGCCGGCCGGCGCTAAGATTGGGTTGCAAAACTTTGAATTTCACGCGTTCGTGACAACATCGTCACGACTCACGAGCCACGACGTCACCCGCACTTGTTTCGTTTTATTATCGGCGCGCGGAACAACTTGCACTTGAATACATCCTGCTCGCGACCAACCACGGCGTCGTGGATCGCGAATTATGGCTCCTTCGTGATGCTCTGGACCGTCGTTGCTGTTTTGACACGACCACGATCCGAAGTATATGCTCCAGGCTGCTCTTCGTCATAATAAACGCGCCAACATGCCGCGATCGGTCTGCATTGTCGGTATGGACGCACATCCTTGTTTTGATCCCTACTTCTCCTGTTTCATTTCCTTACCTATGATTAGATCTCGGGCACTCTCCACTCGATACTTCCACTGACTTTCCGCATAGGCGCTGGCCCAGCTGGCCTCGTCGCGGCCAAGACGCTGCTTCATAATGCCCCCCCTGGGGCCTTTGAGGTCAGCGTGTTCGAAAGTCAACCTTCCCTCGGGGGACTGTGGCCGTCATCTCCGTCAGATGCTGCGCGCCTGGTGAAACCTCTGATGGGAGCTAACCAGAGTAGGCATACGATGCACTTCAGCGATCAGGCATGGGAGGAAGGCGCGGCGCAGTTCCCTCGCGCGTGGCAGATTGGTCAGTACTTGGAAGCATACGAAGAGCGATATCTGCGGTCACACCCCGGGTTTCGCTTGCGTTGCGGGACGAGAGTCGTGGAGGCGCGGCGCGATGTCTCTGCGCCGTTTACCTGGCATGTGCGTGTTGAGTGTGGAGGCGAGCAGCAGACGCGGCAGTTTACGCACCTTATTGTTGCATCGGGGTACTTTGGATGGCCCGTGGTGCCGGAGGGTATATCTTTGGCGCCGAATGCGCCTATTCCTGTCATTCACAGTAGTCAGTACAGGGATCTGGAGTCTCTTCTGGGTACAGCAGCCTCGGCCAAGGGCACGATCCTCGTCGTGGGCGGCCAAATGTCCGGTGTTGAGATGGCCGGCGCCATTGCCACGCACTTGTCCTCCGCGACACACTCTCCCGATGGCTCTCCCATCAAGGACGTCTCGCAATGCTCAATCCATCACATCATACCGCGTCCTGTCTGGGTGGTGCCCCTGCACACCGCCGCCAACTACAGACTCGCCAACGCCGCGGCGCCACCCTTTCTACCTCTTGACTTCGCTTCGTATAACCTGAACAACAGGTCCCGGCCGCTGGTCAACACCCATGGCCACATCGATGAGCAGACGGCGCAATTAGTGCATGCCATGTTCCAAGAGGCCCTCGGGACGGATCAGTCCATCTACTCGCCCGAACTGCACGTCACCGACCAGCACAAGCTAGATCCGCCGTACCTGGCCATCAGCGACTGGTATTGCGAATTTGTGCGATCCGGCCTCATCTCCCTGTCCACCGGCAGGTTCTCGACCCTTCACGGGAACACCGCCGAGCTCACTGACGGGCGTACGATTGAAAATATCGTTGCTGTCGTGCTCGCCACGGGATTCGACCCTTCCCGCTGTATCAGTTACCTGCCACCGGATGTTTTGCAGACACTCAACCACTCGCCACAGCATCATAGACTGCCTCTCACGCTTGCCTTCCACAGCACATACCACCCAGAAGTCCCAAACCTTGGCTTCGTCGGCTTCTACAGGTCGCCGTACTGGGGCGTAATGCAGATGCAGGCTCGCTTTCTGGCAGAATACTGGTCTTCTTCCACTGGCCCCGGTGGCCTTCCTGAGGCGCTGCGCCGGAAACTCGACGACGACGATTCTATCCAGCGGACGCTCGCTCTGCGGGACGATCCCAGACAGTCGCAGTCCCCCATGGGAGACTTTTTATTCCTAATGCAAGAGTTTGCCGAGGCGCTTTCCATACCCATGGTGGACTCCTCGCACTGCAGGTTACCCCTGGATATGCTCAACGCGTCGAGATATCCTTCCCCTTCAGATGATCTCGATGCGCAACAAGCGGCGGAGGACCTTCGTCTCGAGGCCAATCAGATGATCATTCATGGTCTCACCACGCCACGGTTCGTGCCTCGAGCCGTTTTTCGAAGCCTTCTCGGCACATGGAAGCTCGAGAGAGACTTGGAGAGTCGACTGCCCACCCATCCGAGCGGACACTTTAGCGGCATCGCGCAGTTTCTTCTCCGGGAACAGACAGCGGATGGGATGCAATGTGCTGAACAGAGCGCGGGAGGTCTCGACATGTCGGACCCGGGCTCTGCGCTGGAGTACTTGTACGTAGAGGACGGAGAATTCAGAACGAGGGAGGGTTTTGGATTTAGAGCCACGCGCCGCTACGTCTGGCGCTACGACATGAAGAGGGAGGTTCTGAGCGTGTGGTTTGTGAAGCCGAGTGAGCCTATGCGCGCGGATTATTTATTCCACGAGATCATGTTCCTGCAGCCGATGCCGGCTGGCGATGGCAATGGTGGCGGCGGCTGGACCGCCAAAGCTGGTCATTTGTGTATTGATGACTACTACGATGTCAAGTACAGGTTTGCCTTTGAGGGCGTGAATCTGACGGACTGGAGCATCGAGTATTTCGTCCGTGGCCCGAGCAAGGATTATAACATACGCGGGGGATATAGGAGGTGATTACTCCGACGGGGCCTAGGGCTGTACTGTACCTATGTCTGGGCATCTTGGAATGCGCTGTCCGTGGCGGGCCGCCTCTTATGTGTGCGTGATGCTTGCTGCGTGGTGCAGAAAGGTGAAGAAAGTGAAGCCAGATGCTGTGGATTTTGGAACTCTCGTAGTGGTCTATTCACTCAGAATGAAGGGGCGGAAGTGTGAGTGTGGGAGATGTCTCGCACTTGTAAGTTGTGATGTTTAAAGACGGTCATTGCAGATCGGAAGTGGCACGAGACAGCGGCAAACGCAATGAATTGCAGCAGACCGCAGCTGATGACCATGAACGAGTAATTTCATGACGACCAATCGTGAATGGGCGCAGCCGTCTGGCCACTCTGATGTGCTTTGTATACCCTCATATACCGTGCGACAGTAGCGATTGGAAAAGCAGAGGAAATAGCAGCAAATGATTGTAATAATCAATACCAAGCCAATGTATGAGGTATGAGGTATGTACCTGTCCAACCCCGCGATTCCCCTCTCGGTGCACCGTGCAAGGCATTGTCTTGGGGACTCTTGGCGGCAACATGAAACCCAAACCGACACGTCAGGACTCAGGACTCAGGAGTCAGGACTGCACTGCAAAGGCTTGTCCGTGAGGGGGATTGCGACACGTGCATTTCAGCAGCATGTTTCGCACCAACAAATTGGAAGAATGAAGAGAAAGGGGCCCCTCAACTTTGCCATGGTGGCTCATACCTGGTTGCCACGAATTGGTTTTGAGTTTCGCTGCATTTGGTACTGTTCGTGTCGTCAGTGACGGCATCATTAACGGTTTCATTGACGGAATTCAGCATTCGATCTCGCGCCGAAGATATTGAACTTTACAACACAACACAACACACACAGAGAGAAAGCGAGAAAGAGAGGAAAACGCCATCAACCACACAAATACCTACCTCCTGCACCAAAAGGTAGAAACATCAACGAAAGATAACAACACAAAAATCACACTCACCATGGCAATGCGCCTCGCAATGTTCAGCACCAAACCCTACGACAAGAAATACTTCCTCGCCGCCCAAGCCTCCCACGGCCCCTCCCCTTCCCTCCTCCAGCTCATCTTCCACGAAGTCTCCCTCACAGACGACACCGCACCTCTCGCCCAAGGCGCCGACGCCGTCTGCGTCTTCGTAAACGACTCCCTCCCCCCCACCGTTATCACCAAACTCGCCTCTCTCCACGTCCAGGCCATTCTCCTCCGCTGCGCCGGCTACAACAACGTCCACCTCGAGACCGCCGAACAACATGGCCTCGCCGTCGCAAACGTACCCTCGTACTCCCCCGAAGCAGTCGCCGAATTCGCCGTCGCGCTCATCCAGACTCTGAATCGGAATACCCACCGTGCGTATAACCGTGTTCGGGAGGGCAACTTTGCGCTCGATGGGCTCCTGGGTAGGACTCTACATGGCAAGACCGTCGGGATTGTGGGAACAGGGAATATTGGATTAGCGACCGCGCGGATCATGAGGGGCTTTGGATGTCGAGTTTTGGGTTTTGATCCGTATCCGGCACGGGAGGTGCTCGAGGAGGATATAGGGGGCAAGTATACCAGTCTGGAGGAGCTTTTGTCGGAGAGCGAAATTATTAGTCTGCATTGTCCGCTGACGGATTCGACGCGGCATATTGTCAATCCGGGAACGATTGGCGCGATGAAGCGTGGAGTTGTGCTGGTGAATACGTCCCGGGGTGGGCTCATTGATACAGAGGCTGTGATTCATGCGCTCAAGACGGGACAGATTGGTGGCTTGGCTCTTGATGTCTATGAAGGGGAGAGTGCGCTTTTCTATGATGATCATTCTGGGGAGGTCATCCAGGATGATATCCTGATGCGCTTGACTACATTTCATAATGTATTGGTGTCTGGCCACCAGGCCTTCTTCACTGCAGAGGCCCTGACCGAGATTGCAGAGTGTACACTTCGCAATGCTCAAGATCTTGCTAAGACGGGGACCTGCAAGAATATGCTGACCACAAAGGTGCTGGAGCGGAGGGCCTGTCTGCCGGTTCGCAATGTGTAATACACACGTTAATTCTTCGTCATTGACTATGTTTGATCTAAGCTCTACTGTGTCTAATATGCAGCACCTCGCCATGTCCACATTCTACTCTGTATTTCCAAGTCCGCGCCACGACTAAACCCAGAAAAAGACACCGCTACTCTCTCTCCCTCTCCAGGTGAGGCGAAGGAGGGGGTAGAAAGAAGATATGTGACTTCATGGCAAATATAAGTAGGCACAATACATTCTCGGCCAAGTCATCAAAGGATGCCCCCTTTCAACACGTATTAATGATGATCAATATCAAAAAAACGGCGGAGTAGCAAGTCTCCGAGTAGTAGCGCCTTCGAGCTCCTCCATCGCGTGCAGCGCCGTCGGCAGACATCCACGCCGAGTTCAAAAGAGGGCTTCACGTCTCTGGCCCCGAAACAGTCATATCAGGTCATCGCAGTTGTACGTCCAACCGCACCATACCATTTACTCCCTCAATCCTGTCCACAGATGCAGTGCCGCTCATCCGATCACTGCTCCTGGCCCGCGTGCACCAACTCGCCCGCTCGATGCGACATCGTCGCTCCACGAAATTGGTGCCCACGGTTCCGTCAAACGGATTGACCACGTCTCTCAACGGGGTCGATATGCTAGCGTCCTCCGGGTGGCTAGCAGCAAACTCGTCGTCAGTCATGAGAATATCCCCGTCCTCGTCCATCAAGCGAATGCTGCCGTTTTCCTGAACTGCCGTTCTGGTCAACTGTTGTGCCTTGCCGTAATCGACAGCCCACGCTCTGGCCCATCCAGACGAGCTGAACGCCCAGATAATCATCTCGGGAGATGAGTCCAGCGCAATTTCTGTCAGCCCTTCCCATACTGCGACGGGCTGTCCGCATATTTCCAGTGGGAACGCCGGACTGTCCCGAAGATGGTCGCTGAAGACGTCAATGGCTTGGTAGTGATCCTCTCCTCGCCACGCCTCTGACATCCCTTGTCTCGAAACTCTCTCGTGGCTCATCATGTCCGCTGATGGACGATACATCTCTTGGCTGTCGGATACATCATGAAAAAGATCTGGCGGAACCGTGAAGAAGACAATCAACTGCTGGCTGTGACGCAGACTCTCCGTTGGCCCGGCTGCTGCAAACGTAGCCACAACGCGCACTCCATGCCTTGTATCTGACCCGGCAGCATATAGGATCGGAATGACGGAGAGGGCTGCCGCCGGGGGCCGGAACCAGACTTTTCGAAGCAGTCGCGTTACAGACCCAATAGGAGCATCTGTTCCGAGACAAAGATATCCGGTTCGCGGATCGGTAAACAAGATATGGTAGCCATCACTAATAGGCACCGCTCGATAATGGTCGGCACTTCTTGCCAGGACTGTACTGAAAGCTCCACGGCCAGTGTCGAATAAACGCCCGTTTCTGATTACCCTTGATCGGCCGATACACATGGGCCTTACAGTATGACTTTCATGGCCCGCGTCTTCCCGTGCATTTCCTAGCGCACTCTCAGGCATTGTTCTTCGACTGTTCCAAAGGAAGGCTGTGCTTCTACTATCAGACGCAATCACTGTGGTGGACAGCTCGCGGCACGAGTCCTGCAGCGGCTCTAAAGGATTTAGCAGTCCCGATGCTGAACTGATCAGTCGAAGTTTGTTTGCCGAGTCAGTTCCTCGACGCACCGGCAGAAAGTACAGCACGTCGCTTGAGGATGTAAGTGGAAACCATCGGCTGAGATCTTGACCCGTCAAGGCATCCACCTAGTGAAGCTCAATACCAGCCGAACATCCAAAAGCCACACAGTTTCGCTGGGGGCAAATAGCAACGGAACGGGGTGGATCATCGGCGTTGCAGATGTTGCGATACACAGACCGATCGCCCGTCTCCGTGAATGGTGCCTCGTAGGGGGAGCGCTGGTGGCAGACACAGGAATCCGAGTCTGATGGTGAGTACTGCACGGGGACTCGGGAAGAGGGTAACGGCCCGTTCGTTCTGCTTCCTGCTCCCGCTCGACCAAGCCTCGTGATGTCAACTTCACACACCATACCAACGCGACCCTCCATCAAGAATGCTACAGATTGTCTGCCGGAGGAGGTGTCCATGCTACAACTCAGGACCCGCCGGGGACAGATGATGAATGCAGCTGGTCGCATGAACCCCAATGGCATTCCCTGCCTTTTGCGTAGAGGTACCGCCCAGACTGATTGTCCACGGCGACACACATGATTCAGCTCGTACACAAAAGCCAGCTGCTCCAGGGTCGCTATCAGATATTTTCCGCAAAGACTGACTGTGAAGCAAAGTTCTCCATGTAGCCGAAAGTCGTCTGTGCGGAATTGCCCGGCGAGTCTGCGAAAATCCGTCTCTCCAACTTGTACAAACGCATTCCCATCACGTCTGGCGAGGTTGCTCTCTCTTGCGATCCACTTGCTCATGATCTGTTCCTGGCATACCTCGGGCGCTTTGCCCACAGCCATCGGAGTAATGATGCGCAACATGCTACTCCACCACCCAGCTTGTTTCAGCATATCTTCCAATAATCTTCGGTCCAAGCTTGCAAACAGCCAAAGCCGGCATGTGTGACGAGCTGCATTGAAGTCCTCAGTCGAAAGAAGGGAGAAGATAGCTTGAATGGTTTCCGTAGCTAGGCGCATTGCACCAGGTTTTTCTACACAAAAACGCAACATCTGCGTCAGCCACGATCTTTGGAAAACCCACCGTCCTCAGTTAAATGAGGAGCATCACACATACTCTCTTCGCCCCCATGATCATGCTCCACGCGCTTCGAAAGCGTCGCCACGGCTCGCTTGATGCCGCACGCGCACGTCAAAGTGGCCATCTCGCCAGTAGCTTGATGCAAGGAAACGAGGGTAGAGGTTGACGCTCTTCCAAGTGTGTCAGGAGAGTAGGCGCCAGCTACTCCACGCGACACCAATATTTGCGAAGACGTCTTGATGAAGCTTAGGCGAGGCGAGCGAGCCACCGCCAAAATCGCTAATACAATACGGAGAGAAAATCTAGGGCTTAGCAGTAACGCTTTAGGATGTTCGGCGTTGTAGGTAGATCGACATGATGGCTGGGTTGGATAAGTCGAAATCGGTTGAACGCACCGGCCTATCCTCGCAGTTCGACCAAGGACGAAAGAACATGCCTCCTTCCTTTCGAGACCCTCCCATCACACCTGCTCAACGCCAAATAAGCGAAGAAAGGTTTTTGTTGCACATCCTTTCGTCATGCGAGCCATCGACCGCCGATTGGAATCGAAGTCAGAGTCGAAACTCTGTTCCTTCCTGTCTGTCGTTGGCCCCTCGCGAGTCGTAACTGCCATGCCCTTCTGCTTCGCGGCATCATAATCTGATGCCGGGCTTAAACAGTAAAGATGAGGTATCATTAATTATTATACTCGGAATCACTTTATGTACCCATAGCAAGGATATCTGTCGCTGAATTACGTGTGCTCGTTCTGTCCTTCACTACTATCGTATAGTGACAGTGACAGCAACGTCCATGGCCTTTCTTCCCCGTTTCCAACTCCAGGTCTGTTCTTGTGGCTCAACTTCCACGCCTGCTGTCTATCCATACGTTATCTTCACCAATCCCAAGTGATCTGTCCGCATTCGGCAAAATAAGCGTCGGCTGCCCCCGTAATGGTCGTTCGCCCTCAGTGGCGGTCTCGTCCTCCGATTGATCGGGCGGATCCTGGAAGATCCAAGGTTTCTCCAATCTACGAATCGTGCTGTTAGTATCATACTGTGTCATTGAGAATCAGAGAGTGTATAAATTGACTTACGGAGTGATGAGGCTTGGGTTGACAAACGTCAAACCTCGCTCTTTAAACTCGTCTAGCGTGCTTCCTCTTCGCAGAAGCTGATGCTGAAAACGCGGCAACTCATCGTCAGATCCCTCTTCCACAGCCTCCTCGGAATTGCTCTCATCGCTTGGATGGCCGCCGTTCTTGATCGCTCGCAGCGCAATGTACTTGGTCAGCGGCTCGAATCGCCGACTAAAGTAATAACTGTACCATATCGTGAATGGAATGATAGGAAGAACTGCAGCAGATTGTACGAATGCCTGGAAGGAGGCGATCTGACCGACCATGACAATCTCGAACACCAGTAGGCCAACGACGATGCGGTAGCAGATTATACGCCACGCACCACCCGTTGCATGCTGCGGCTGATCCATTGCGTAAAGAAGCATGTACTTGAATGTGAAGTATCCAAGACCAAAGTAGATGATGCCAAAGATGAGAATGACCCATCCCTCCACCAGAACGCTATAAATTAAACAAAGATTGAATACGAGCAGCGCAGTCGGAAGATAAAATCCATACTGGAAGATTGGTGGTTTCTGAATCTCGTCAAAGTCCCTTGGTGTGGTGGACCTCCATCGGTAAATCGGCGAGAGAAATACACTCCCAATCTCGAGGATCTTGAAGGGCATAAGCCCTACTCCCTGAAGGATGATGAAGGAGATGTAGAATCTGGCAAGATTCTCCACGTCTTGGGCGATAAGCATGGGAATCAAGCTAGTATCTTTCAAAAAGCGCCTCAGCACACTCCAGAACTCAAACCCGGTTTTGGAAACGGCGAACACAAAAAATGTGTTGAAAAAGGTGAAGAAGAAGTTCTTGGAAATGACGGACAGCTCCACGTCCCCCTGAGAAATCATGCCTTGGTGATTCGAGAGCCAATCGTACAGATAGGGCACCGAAACGTTGAGTAACGAGACAACGAGAGTCGGGGCCGTGTTCTGGAAGAACGATCGCACAATGGGATGCTCGTTTAACCATTCAGCAAATTGAGGCAGAGCTTGGTCAATAGTACAAATGCTCAAAAAAGAGGCGAGAGCAGCGGTCGGAAAGATCCAAATCAGCGTTAGAAAAGTGATGAAGAGCGTGATAGACCAGGCTTTCAGTCTGCGTATACTTCGCAGCGCGTATGTGTTTTTCCATACAAGGTCGGACGGTGACGGCGTTGCTTGCGTCAGGAATCGGCCAGGTCGAGGATCTATTCTCGCCTGGATGACCATCTGACAGGATGCAACGGAGTCCATAGTGACGAGAGCCATATCGGTCGTCGCATATTCCCTTGTCCTCGCCTCAACAACCTGCTCGTCGACGCGGCGGAGCTTCTCTTCGTAGTAATCGATGGCATCAACTTTGTGACTTCGGAGCAGCAAAGGCCCGTAACGCACCGTCACCTGTGGTCGTTCACCGCCATATATGTGTGGCTGCCTCGACTCGCTTGCCAAAAGCCTTGCGTTCTCAGCAGCCCCTTCGTCCCCAGTTTCGCTGGATATTTGGCCGTTCGCAGTGGCATCATCCATGTCGTCTGTCTGTGTGGCATCGCTGTGCTTGTACGGTGTCTTGTCTCTCGTCTGCAAATATGCGGCCCACGATTCTTCCAGTTTACGCAGAAGGGTATCTCGATGAGCGACCAGCTCATCAATATATTTCCAGTCCCTGCACAGAGTCACGGAGTCCACCAGCCCAATGTCGAGACCTTCAATCAAGTTTTTCAATTTTTCTTCAGATCTATGCTTCATCGGTATGCCTGTTAACCGAAACGTGCGGTCTGTGATCGTCGATTGTGAGCCCAGGTATTTTTGTCGCAAATCGATGATTCGAAAGGTCTCCCAGTTAATCGAATGAAGTGTAAGTCCCACGAAAAAGTAGGTAAACGCAACATAGGACCACAAAAAAGGCATCTCCCGACTTTTGTCCTCGTCTTTATCTTTGAGTGCATCAATGAAGCGTTCGTTATGCGGTGAATGTGGCGAGCTCCAGAAATCTCCGCCAACGAAGTCCCAAGGGCTCTTGCGGTATTTGGCGTTGATGGGCCCCAGAACTATAATGGCGAAAAAGGCCATGATGGTAAAGAGACGTATGGCCATTTTGAAGAAAGCCAAGAACTAAGAAGTTGAGTCAGAATCCTTTTCGGATCCAGCAGTCGCAGATCCATCGCTAGAGATGGTGAGCGGACTGAAGGGGGCGGTCCATTAGAAGAGAACTCACCACAAAGGCATCCAACCCGGATGCGGCCAGAATCTGTTTTTCATTGATTCTATAAAGCTGTGGTATCCAGCCGCAGAAGGAGTTCGTCAACGTCGGAAGGTCGACATGGGGATGCAGGCGCCGCTTATGCGCTGAATAGAGGGCCGGCCATCGCGGACGAAGTATCTGCACGATGTCATGAATTGATAAGCTGCCGCTCACGACGAGAATGAATTGGATAGTTTTTCCGTACGCAAAATGTGACAAAAGCCAACACTCCTAGGATCAAGGATAGTACGAGCTGCAGCTGAATGTCGATGTTTTTTTTGTTCGGATCGATAAAGTCTCCTCCCTCAGCGGTACAAGTCCTGTTGCTCATCTTGCCTCATCTTCTTTCGGCAAGAACGTTTCTTTTTTCGAATAAAGGTTGGCTGCGAGCCCGGATTGTCACGCCGTCGTTGAAGCTGGACGATGTTTGAAGCTGCCCAGAAAATTGTTGGCTACGCCGGGTCGGCCCAAGCGTCATTGCAGACTCCTTGAAGTTGTGACGTCGGCCGAACGCCCCGCCGGGTACATACCAGGTATGTACCAAGTAGGTAGGTACAGTGGCCCCAAATGAATAACGCGAAAATCTCTCCACTTTTCGTCGCGACGCGTCAATTTAGCTTCATCCAAAAACCAACCCATCATCTTTGAGCAGCCATGTCTACG